>JAFLJL010002792.1:70838-78338 GCA_018398815.1 Conus ventricosus
GTTCCTCTTGTGGAGGAGGAACCGAATCGGGATCACCCCATTCGTTTCCGCGTCCCAGACATTTGTTTCTGGATCAACCCGATCGAATCCCGCGTCTGGGACATGACCCACAATCGCTGGCCCTCGTCCTCTTTGTTTCGCGAGAAAGAGAAGAGAGAAAAAGAGAGCGAGTGAAAGAGTGACAAACGGACACGGAGGAACAAACAAACATACAAGAGAGACAACCAGACAGACAGCCAGCCACACAATCATTTTGTTTTTCCGCTTTTTCTCCTTTTTAAATTAATTATAATTATAAATTTGTCAGTCTTTCTCAGTCTCGGGCTTTCTTCCCTGTTGATCCTGCTCTGGACCACGTGGTGCTGTTGTCTGTCGAGTAGATTGTAACCTTGCATAAGTACACACACACACACACACACACACACACACACACACACACACACACACACACACACACACACACACACACCACGCGCGCGCGCGCGCGCGCGCACGAATGCGTGCACGCTACGAAGTCTTTACGGCTGCTAAAAGCAGGACGAGGTACAGGGATATTAATATGATATGAACACTTTATCTCAAAGGATGAGAAATTAAGATAGGTGCATACCAAACAGTATAACAAGAGAACATGCATAAAATCAAGAATCATCACAATCAAGTGGCCACTTATAGAATTTACACACACCACACACACACACACACACACACACACACACACACACACACACACACACACACACATCTTCAACCACCCCACAAGCTCTCACTCTCTCGCACCTCCGCCCCCCCCCCCCTCCCTCTCCCTCTCTCTCGCATTCCTTCACATCACTAAGCATGAAAAATGGTACAAAAGACATCCCAGCACATGAAAGAAGCAGTAACTCAACACAACATCTGTAATAAGTTTGTAAGATTACAGGTTTAACACCAATATTTTGTGGCTTTTGCAAACAGAATATGACTAGCAATTTTTATGGATTTTAGTAACATCAACAATCATTCCCAGATATTTATACTCATTCACTCGTTCAACTGCTTCACCATTAATTGCACATTAAGGTCAGAGTCCTACGTCCTAAAATAAAGTATTATAGCGAAGCTTAGTCGCATAAATTCTGTCTAATCTGTTAATTTGTTCTAATTCTTTGTTAACAAACCTACTATATGCAGCTAAGCTAGACTCTACGCTAGAAGGAGGTGGTTGTGGACCGGCTGGTGCGGTGGCTTGGAACTGGGCCGATGTGGACGGGAGGGGTTGCTGTTGGGCCGGTGTTGAGGGGCGAGGTTGCTGTTGGGGGGGTTGCGCCCAGGGTGCGGAGAGGAAGGGCCCCTGTATTGGTGGAGGCAGCGGTGCGGGGGCCCTGGGCGTGGAGAGGAAGGGCCCCTGCAATGGCGGAGGTAGCGGTGCGGGGGGTGACAACCATGGCAGCGTAGTTTGCTGTTGGGCCGAGGGTGCAGCTTACCAGGGTTGTACAGAGGGAGGAGGCAGCTGGGCCGGTGCATAATGCGGTTGCACCTGGGCCGGCGCAGAGGGGACAGTCAGCCCATAAGGGACAGTCGGGAGCGACATCGAGGGTGCCTGAACCTGGTCACAGACGGTCAGGCTATAGGGGGCAGTCAAGCCTGGAGCGGGAGTGGGTGACTGTACCTGTACCTGGTCATGGACGGTCAGGGTATAGGGGGCAGTCAGCGGGTGGCCTGGTGCGGGAGCGGGTGCCTGCACACGGACCCGGTCTGGTGCAGAAGGGGCAGTCAGTGGCTGGCCCGGTGCAGGAGCCCGTTGCCGCGACGTGGAGGGTGCCTGCTGGACCAGGTCCTGGGCAATATAAAAAGCGGTCAGCTGCGGCGCGGGTGACTGCACCTGGACCCGGTCCAGGGCACCATAAATAGCAGTCAGTTGCGTGCCGGGTGTGGGAGCGGGTGCATGGACCTGGTCTGGTGCAGAAGGGGCAGTCAGTAGATGGCCTGGTGTGGGAGCCTGCTGCCGCGACGTGGACTGCACCTGGTCTAGGAGACCATAAATAGCAGTCTGCTGCTGCGCAGGAGCGGGTGCATGGACCTGGTCTGGTGCAGAAGGGGCAGTCAGTAGATGGCCTGGTGTGGGAGCCTGCTGCCGCGATGTGGACTGCACCTGGTCTAGGAGACCATAAATAGCAGTCTGCTGCTGCGCAGGAGCGGGTGCATGGACCTGGTCTGGTGCAGAAGGGGCAGAGGGGTCAGGAGAGGGTGCGACCCAGGAGGAGGTGCCCGGAGTCGGTGAAGGGGGAAAGAGAGGCTGCTTCAGAGGGGGGATGATAGAAGGAGGGTCTGCTTGCGGAAGATATTCTAGATACTCTAAGAGGGAGTCAACCCCATTCCCCGTTTCCTCCTCTGTCTTAAATGGAGAAACGTTATCGTATGTAGAGGTCCCTGCCTCTGTTTCCATTGAGAAAACACTAACAACTTCCTCCGTTTTAGTTGGTTCCTCCTGCCTTTCTTCTTTAATTTCCTGCCAGTGGCAGCAACGTCCGACGTAGGCTTTTAAATCATCAGTTGCTGCCGATGAATATTTTAAGAAATCAAACGTTTTGAAACCGGGGGATATGCCCACTTGTGTATTCTGTTGAAGCCACCGCGGAAACTGCTTCTCTCCGGCAAAATGTATTTATCCCAACCCTCCCCAACCAAACGGGTTGAACCACTCTCTGAGGTAATTTTGATTTTAAACTCTGTGTTTTTTTTCCGATGTTCCCGTGACCTTTCTTTGTCCTTTTCTGTAAAGATGTGAAAGTCCTCGGGAAGCCCTAAAAAGATGCGGCTAAAGCCGGCTTTCAACGCTGTCAGTCCTTTTACCTCTTGAACTTCTTCTACCTCTGAAATTAATCTACAAAAAATTGATAGAAGGAGTTTACTGACTGCGAGGGTTTGGTAGCCAAGCCCGTTTTTATCTTTCAGAGAACTTTCTACAGTCACAGTTTTTGAAAAAAATTCAAGTAATGAGAGTGGTCTTTGAGAAATGTCTACTGAAAAAACAAGGTCGGATAACAGCGAGTCTTTAAAACAAACTTAAATGTTTAAGAATAGTACTCACGGTTTCTGACTCAATTCCGAACTGTGATAAACTGGTGAGATTACTTTCAATGTCTTTATAAAATTTCTTCCAATGATCCGAACGACCTTTTGTGATAGATTCGGCTTGTAATCTGAAGGCAACAGGACACCAAGGGAGCGAGCGGAGAAAGTCCTCAGGTCTCACTTTTACAGGAAACATTGGAGAAACCTCATCATACTCACGCTCTTTGGAGGAAACGTTGCGTTGGAACGGGCTGAGTTCGTCTCCCCAGAGTTTCTTCAATTTGCAAGTTCCTCCCCAGTTGCAAGGTCCAAGTTGTTACCCCAGAGTTTTCTTCAATGCAAGTTCCTCCCCCCCCCCATACAACCGTATTTATTCCATCTCAGAACCAATGCTTGGGCGTTAATTCTGAACCAATGGGAAAGGGGAAAACTTGTGACCCAATGGAAGAGAAAACTTGGATCATGTGACTGGAGGACAATTACGCAATGTTTTCAAAAGTGGCAATTTCCGCATCATCTGCGATGCACCAGCCAGACTCCACGATAAGGGCAGCCTCTGTGATGTTTACAACTGCGTAGATCTGTCTTGTGTCTGTGTGTGCGTGTGTCTGCTTACTGTTCCTCCATTTTTCCCCCTTGTGCTCACCCCAATGAGCAATGTTAATAAACTCATCTTCTTCTACACACTGTTAATACTAACAACACGAAGGTAGCCACAGTCGCAACACCCATAGCAAATTTACTCCAACTGCACCCTGCTGCCCGTTCGTCGTCCAAACAGTTACAGAATTCTAGAAAACCAACCCAACCTTTGTTTTCCATCATCCAAGGCCGGAGGACTGTCTCGGCGTAGCATTGCACCCAGTCTATTACGGATTGCACAACCGTGTAGTCGGGGCACTTTAGGAAAGCATGCAGAGCGAACCGACCTCCGTAGTAAAAATACACTCCAACCCTCCCCCAGTTCATACCATCCCAGAATAAGCCGTCTACAGTACGCTTGAAACTCTGAAATGTCGTATCACTCAAACTGAGTTTGTTCTTTTTGAATTTTTGCATTCTATGTCGTCGCAAAGGCGTCTCATGGCACTCTGAACTTTATTGCACGTAACGTAGTCTTTCTTTGGCCAAAAAAATCCCATTTTTTTTCAAATAATACCAGATGTAATCTTCAGCCACAGACCTCATGGAACACCGGGTGGCTCTCATGGAACACATGGTGGGTTCTCACATCAATAAGCTTCTTGGAAATGAATCCACAAGGGACTGGAAGTTGATAAAGTAACAAATGAAAGAAAGGGGAAAGAAATAAGAGGGGGAAGGAAACCAATAAGGGAAAAAAAGAAGAAAAAAAAGGAGGGAAAGGAGAAGAGGCTGGCGAAACTAGACGTGGCAAATCTGTTAGTTCGTTCGGTCTCTTGTATTGAGGGAAGGGAAAGTAGAGTGGAAAGAAAAAAGCAAGAAAAAACATAGGGAAAGAAATAACGGAAGGGAATAACAGAGAGAGGTTGTTAGTTGAACAAGCATTCTTGGTACGGGTTAAATCAGCGCCTGAACTTGTCTTTCAAAATGTTAGGGATCGGCAACCCCTCCTATTTGTCGCCCTTACGTAACCCCACCCTAGATGCTTGGACACCTCTCGCAGAGCTAATTTCTGCAAGGAATGCGGTTGGCAGGCTTTGCGGGACAGAAATTCTCTGATTCTTTTATTTTCCTGGGACAGAAATTCTCTCGTTCGGGGGTTCCTGCTAATCACTACAAATCGTTCTGGGTCGTCGCTAATCACCAGAGGGTGTCGACTCAGCCAATAAAGTTCCTCTTGGTGCTTGCTCCATTACAATAGAGAAACTCTACCAGGTCGTACTGGCAGTATCTGACCGCCGTTCCCATGACCGATTTGAATGCGGTATCGGACTCTTCCTCTCTCTGAAGAATGGGAAATGCCGAAAAGACGCCCGCCTCCTCAGCCAGACCGAGAGAATAGGTGTAGTTTGATCCCCTGTCAGAATCCTATGCACGCACGTGTTGAGAACAAGTCCGGCGAGACAAGGTATCAGGTGGAAAGCTTTTGCAACTTCTCGCCTGACGCCTTCTGCCCTCGAATACAGAAAATATTCGAGCTTTTCGGTTTCACCATTCAGTATGATGAATTCAAGGGCCTCGATCAGTTTATTTGGGGAACAACGGTCAGCCGCCACTTCGTAGTGTTCCTTGGTTTGGTCAGTCAACGGAGCGAACCATGTCATGTTGTAAAGCAGATTGTCAAAAAAAATCACCGTCTGGATCTAGATCCACCAGTTTCCAAAGCGTGGACCGCATGTCTTCTATGATTAAATAAGCCGTGATGTCAATGACGAATCCGTCCCAAAGCTTACGCGTGAATACTTCGTGCAGTCTGTTCAAATGAATAGTTGCCAATACGAGGGTGCGATAAGCACGACGTCGACGGCAGTCGCCGAGGAAAGTATATACGTCTGCCTCCGGAATGCTGCGGACCCGAGAAATAAAGTCATCGTGGTCATAGAGACCCAAATGTATTTGGTCAATAAACATCAACAGCGAGAAATCCATTCTTGGTAAGTTTTTTTTTATACATCGTTTTCACACTCTTCCTACAGCGTTCTCTTGTTGTATTCCTCAAACTGCCAACAAAAAACCCAAACAAACAAACAAAAAAAAAGGGGGGGGGGGATAAACGGGGGAAAGGGGGCGGGGGTGATTGTCTTCCCTCTCTTTTTGGTTTTTTGTTTATTTAAGCTCTCTTTTCTCAGCTCCCAACACGGGAGGCAAAAAACAGGGGGGATGGAAAAAAATCACGGAACCTATAATATAAGCAGTGGCGGGTCAGTCAGTCACAGTCCTTACAGATTTTACTTCCTGTTGCTGTTGTGTTGCTGTGGCTGTTTGACGGGTAAGTTGCATCTTGATTAAAAACCTTTCCACTGATCCTGAATGGAATAATTACGTATTTTAGTAGGTGTTAAGTTCTCTCTCTTTTCAAACAGACTTAATTCTGTCTGCCCAGAATGCTTACTGAGAGTGGCCATGGGAGTAATTAAGGAGCAGGATTGTGTTAACCTGAAACTGGTGGGCCGGTACGACACGACCCAGCTTACGATGCTGGTGCACTACGTACTTCAAACACAGCGAATGCGCTGTCCCAACTCTATCTCTACTGCTTCATCATCGTCGCTCCTGCACTTGTCGCCGC
Organism: Conus ventricosus; assembly: GCA_018398815.1. Lineage (NCBI taxonomy): Eukaryota > Metazoa > Mollusca > Gastropoda > Neogastropoda > Conidae > Conus > Conus ventricosus. Next base: position 77,107 of record JAFLJL010002792.1, read on the forward strand.
CGTCAATAATTGCACCCAGCCCCCACCAAGCCCGACAGGCCCCATTGAGCCGTTGCGGCAATTATGTCTGTCTGTCCTTTCGGCCCGCTTTCATCTCTCTCGCTGCTTGCTAGGCAATAATGTGCAATAACGCGCCCCCCCTCCCTTTCCCCCCGAGGTAGGCAGTAGCTGATGTTAGAACGGCAATAAAAAAAAACTCATCAGAATGTCAGCCCGACCAGACAGTAAAAAAAAAACTCATTAGAATGTCAGCCCGACCAGACAGTACTCTTGGTCTTGCGCTTGAGTGACCGAGGCCCAAATTCAACATTCTTTTGTTTTTTGGAAATTTTTTGTTTTGTTGTTGAAATTTTGGTTAGGCACCCCCCCCCCCCTTCCCTCCGTTCTGTGTGCTGTATATTATTGCTTTTATGCTCTCTATTTTTTTTCCTTTACTTTCTCTGTTTTAGATATGGAGGCATTTGAAGTTGACGGAGCATGTTCGTCTGCTGATGGCGCCACCGCATATGAAGTGGTGGCGGTGAAGGTTGAGCCGGCGGCCGGACCTCCACCGCCAGAGTCCGAACCTGCGCCACAAGAACCTAGAGGGAAGAAGCGACGGACCTCTGAGAGACTAACGATGCTCGGGACAGTGGCAAAGCGTCTAGCCATTGACAACAGCAACTTGCGGAAACGCGCTGCAGAATTAGACACCTGGTGCCAGCGGCAAACCGCCTTGTTCTTGAAAACGCCTGCTTGCAGAGACGTTTAAGACTGCTGGAGTGGCTAGCTCGACAGCTACAGGGAACTCTGGAGAACACTAGAAGCCTGAATGAAGGCGTGATCAAGCTAGCTACAACGATTCTTCAACCCGAAGTCTAAGTGTGTGTGTATGTATGTGAGAGAGAGAGAGAGAGAGAGGGAGAGAGAGAGAGAGAAGAGAGAGAGAGAGGAGAGAGAGAGAGAGAGAGAGAGAGAGAGAGAGAGAGAGAGAGAGAGAGAGAGAGAGAGAGTTAGTTTTTTTTCCCTCCCCCTTCCATTCTCTGAATTTTTTCCCCTCTTCCACTCTCTATCCCCTTTATATATGACATGAATACTCTGCAAGATGTACATGATTAGCGCTATAAGGCCCTGAACTTGGACACTATACTGTTGGAAGTGGACAGACTGGGATTAACTGACGTGTTCACAGCAATACGCAGTCAGACAAAAAGTGGTGAAACCTCAAGGATAATGTGAACGTTTGTGGATAC
>JAFLJL010002792.1:85838-103338 GCA_018398815.1 Conus ventricosus
TGTGTCGTCAGTCTGTGAAGGAAGATAGAGAAGAGATGTGTCTGTCTGTCTGTCTGTGTCTTAAATTCTGTAAGGAAGTAGAGAGAGATCTGTCTGTCTGACGAGCAGCGGAGAGGGAGAGAGAACAAGGAGAAGTGAGAGCAGCGAGAGATGTCTGTGTGTGTGGGTGTGTAAGCAGAGAAGGAGACTGGCTGTCGGAGACTGTGTGTCTGTGTGTGTAGGAAAGCTAAAGGAGAACAAGGAGAAGTCTGTCTGTCTGTCTGAAAAAAAAAGCTGTCTGTGTGTGTGGGTGTGTAAGCAGAGAAGGAGACTGGCTGTCGGAGACTGTGTGTGTGAGAGAGCAGACCTGCTGTGAATGGAAAAAAGTCAAACAAAGCTGTCTGTCGGAGACTACTAGGGTAAATACGGTAATAATTCCCTTCCCGGAGCCTTGAGAGAGAGAGAGAAGAGAGAGAGAGAGAGAGAGAGAGAGAGAGAGAGAGAGAGAGGAGAGAGAGAGAGAGAGAGAGAGAGGAAGATCGGCTGGGAGGGAAATATTACCGTATTTACCCTAAAGAGATCACACAAAAGCAGTTAATATGAGAGCAGAGAAAAAAAAGCTGTCTGTCTGTCTGGAGAGCATCTGACACACACACACACACAAACACACACACACACACACACACACACACACACACACACACACACACACACACACACACACACACACACACACACACAACCACACACAAAGGAGACGAGACAACAGAAATAAAGAGTCTAGCAAAATCTGTCTGTCTGTGTGTGTAGGTCTAGCAGAGAAAAAAAAAGCTGTGTGTGGTGTAATTACACTGCAAGCAGACCCGGACAAGCAGACCCGGACCTAAATATCACAGCCGAGGCGACCAGATCTTTAATGTCTAAAGATGTTCCTTCCCAGACACACACACACACACACACACACACACACACACACACACACACACACACACACACACACACACACACACACACACACACACACACACACACACACACAACTTTATAAGCAGCACAGAGAGCAGCGAGAGAGAGAGAGTGCTTGTCAGTAAGAGAATGTGGGGGGTTATTAAGTCTGTCTACTAAAGGAGGAGAACAAGGAATTTAAGTCTAGCAGAGAGCAGCACAGACTGTGTGTCTGTGTGTGTGTCCGTCTGTCTGTCGGAGACTAAGGGAGACGTCGGAGAGAGTGTGTAGAGAGAGACTAGAGATCTCTTGACGCCCGAGACTAGAGATAGATAGAGAGAGAGATGAGAGGAGACGTCGGAGACTTAGAGACTCTGGAGACACACGCTGTCGGAGACTGTCTGTCTAGCTGTCTGTCTGTGTCTGTCTGTCTCTCTGTGTAGAGAAGGAGTGGCTGTCGGAGACTCCGGCATACACACGCTGTCGGAGACTGTGTGTCTGTGTGTGTGTCCGTCTGTCTGTCGGAGACTAAGGAGAAGTAGAGAGAGAAGTCTTTCTCAGTCATGAGACTATGAGAATCTCTTTAAGTCTGTCTACTAAAGGAGGAGAACAAGGAATTTAAGTCTAGCAGAGAGCAGCACAGAGGAAAAAAAAAAGCTGTCTGTCTCTGTGTGTGTGTGTGTGTGTGTGTGTGTGTGTGTGTGTGTGTGTGTGTGTGTGTGTGTGTGTGTGTGTGTGTAGCAGAGAGTAAGCAGAGAAGGAGATCTTTAAGTCTGTCTACTGCAGAGAAGAGATCGAGATCTCACACACACAGATGTAAGATAGTCTGTCTGTCTGGCTGTCTGGCTGTCTGTCTGTCTGTCTGTCTGTCTGTCTGTCTGTAGTATGAGAGTAGAAGAGAGTTCAGGAGAAGGAGAAGAGAGAGAGTGAGAATTTAAGTCTAGCACAGAAGTGAGAGAGTCTAGAAGTCTGTCTAAGGAGGTTAGATGAGATGTGGAGTATGCTAAGCAGAGAGAGAAGAGAGTCTGTCTGTCTGTCTGTCTGTCTGACTAGAAGTGAGAAAGCAGTGTAGTATGAGAGTAGAAGAGAGAGAGATCTTTCAGACAGAAGTGAGAATTTAAGTCTAGCACAGACGTGAGAGTGAGAATTTAAGTCTAGCAGAGAGCAGCAGGAGGAGACTAGCCGACCCGTTCAGTCATCTCTATCAAACAAAGCTGTCTGTCGGAGCAGTGCATTGTAGAGAGAGAGAGAGAGAGAGAGGAGAGAGAGAGAGAGAGAGAGAGAGAGAGAGAGAGAGAGAGAGAGAGAGAGAAGAGAGATGTGTGTGTGTAGCAGAGAAGGAGGTAGCAGAGAAAAAAAGCCGTCTGTCTGTCGGCGACTAAGGAGAAGTAGAGAGCAACACACACACACACACACACACACACACACACACACACACACACACACACACACGCTGTCGGAGACTAAGGAGAAGCGAGAGCAGCAGAGAGCAAATACGATCACCGACTCGTTCAACCAAAGCAGAGCCGGACCTAAAATGAGCCAGGCGGCACGATGCGAGGCGGGACGTCAAGGAGGGTAAAATACGGTAATATTTCCCTACCCATGCCAGGTGGTGCATTAAGGAAGGTAATTACACTGAGGGGCCGACTCGTTCACCGGACCAGGCGGCACAGAGAGCAGAGAAAAAAAAGCTGTCTGTCTGTCTGTCTGTGTGTGAAGCAGTGGTGTGTGTCTGTGTGTGTGTGTGTGTGTGTGTGTGTGTGTGTGTGTGTGTGTGTGTGTGTGAGAGAGAGAGAGAGAGAGAGAGAGAGAGAGAGAGTGTGTGTGTGTGTGTGTGTGTGTGTGTGTGTGTGTGTGTGTGTGGTGTGTGTGTGTGTGTGTGTGTTGTGTGTGTGTGTGTGTAACAAGCTGAAAGGAGACTAAGGAGAAGTGAAAGTAGAAGAGACTCTGTGTGTGTGTGTGTGTGTGTGTGTGTGTGTGTGTGTGTGTGTGTGTGTGTGTGTGTGTGTGTGTGTGTGGTGTGTGTGTGTGTGTGTGTGTGTGTGCATGTGTGTGTAAGTCTAGAAGGAGGTATAGATGAGATGTGGAGTATGCAGAGAGCAGAGAAAAGAAGCTGTCTGCGTCTCTGTGTGTGTGTGTGTGTGTGTGTGTGTGTGTGTGTGTGTGTGTGTGTGTGTGTGTGTGTGTGTGTGTGTGTGTGTGTGTGTGTGTGTGTGTGTGTGTGTGTGTGTGTGTGTGTGTGTGTGTGAGAAAGGAGTGTCTGTCTGTCTGTCTGTGTGTGTCTTGGAGACTCTCCCTCGGAGACTTGAGAGGAGTGTCTGTCTGTCTGTCTGTCTAACAGAGCATAACAAGCTGAAAGGAGACTGAGGAGAAGTGAGAGTAGAAGAGACTGTCTGTCTGTGAGAAGACTGAGGAGAAGTGAGAGTAGTGTGAGAAGACTGAGGAGAGTGTATGGAGAAGTAGAGAGCAACACACACACACACACACACACACACACACACACACACACACACACACACACACACACACACCACACACACACACAACACACACACACACACACACGAGAGAGAGAGAGAGAGCAGACGAGGAGAGAGAGAGCGATTACACAGTACTCAAGGCACATAACACAGCAGGTCATATATTTGTCTTATTTTATTCTGTACACTGGGCACACTACACCCCCAAGGCATCAATATCCAACAATAACCAAACACACATACCCACCTCTTCCACATCAGTTGGCAATATCCCCTACCAACACACACACACATACACACACACATACACACACACTTACATACACCACCACCACATCCTCTTCACTCACTTCATACAGTAGTTACAGCAACCCTCCATCTATCTAATCTTAATTTTGTTTTGATCCTTCCCCTTAAATCCCCCCCCCCCCCCCACCCCACACACACAAAACACACTTTTTTTTTTTTTTTTTTTTTTTGATCATTATCTATCCACCATTACCACAACCATCACAAAGATATCATACCATCCTAATAAACTAGACACACAACCCTATCATATCACACACACACACCTCCCTGACGCAACCCCCCCCCCCCCCTCTGTTTCCTCTCCCATAATCCCCTGGCCTCATGTCATTTCCGCCTTCATGGAGAATTACGGATAAGTCATTTTTCATTCCCCCTTTTTTTTTGTTTTTCGTAGTTTGTACTGTCCCACATGTTAAATGTGATTTATTTTTTCGCCTGATGAAGCCCCAAGTGGTTGAAATGCATCGTGTCTTGTCTTGTGCTTTGTTTGTCAATGTCATTGGCGGTAAGTTCTAAAACTCTATTCCTGATCTATAAAAAAAAAGCCTGACAAGAATAACAGAAACCCAGTGTTGTTAGTTATTCTGACATTACACACACCACCATGACTGTGAATTGGTCCTAACTGGCCCTTCCTTGCTGCTGCAACCAGAGACTCAAAGAAAGGTGTGTGTTTTGCTTCTTTTTTCCCCCATAGGAAACAAAATTGCTTTAGTACAGAATGCTTCCAGGTCATATGATTTGAACATGACTAGAAACAAGTGCGGTAGGATTTATCAGCACAGGCACTTGATCCAGTCTGATAACAAAAATAATGCTTTACAACCCATAACACTCTCATTTACTAACAAACTGGACATCAAAGAACATACACTGAAAATGAACAGGAATGTACTGGTCTGAGCAGAGGTCACACAGTCTTACTGCTCATCACTGATGCTGTATAGTGGCTGTCAAGATGAACATCATATGGTCGATTTAGTCTGTTAGAGTTTTTAGAATTTTTAGTCGCATAGTCAATTTGGCCAGTAAGAGTTTTAAAAATTGTAAGCACTAAAACTGGCACCCAAAGCAATAAGTTTTTTTCAAACCTGCTGTCACTTCAATTTAAACCCACCTTTCTGAACTTATCACTAAACACCTAAAGCAGCAACAATTTGAAATCGGCCGCATGATAATAACATCAATGATAATTACATGTAAAATAAGACACACACATTTGTAAGGAGTCATAGCCAGAGCAGATATTTAGCTATGGTGCTTTATAAAGAAAAAGAATGAGGAAAGAAAAGGATTGACATACATGCACACAGGAATAAATCTAATCCAGAGTCTGAACGCTTTTAAAAAAAAAAGTGTGAAGTTACTGATATACTGGCATGTATTATGGAATTTTACGACGACTGGATCGTCTTGGCTCCCACTCAGGCCCTGGGTCAAGCCCACACCTCCAAACTACTACACCTTTGTTCCTCTCTGGGGTTCGTCCCCAACCCCCCCAAATGCGAGCTTGCCCAGTCGGGCCCCTGGCTCAACCCACCCCCAATTACAACCTTTCCTCCTGGGGTTCGTCCCAACCCCTCCAAATGCGAGCCTCCCCCATCACGTTTCCCCTTTGGGAAAGACTTCGACACCACCCCGAAGTCTCCCCGACCCCGGAGAGGTCCACCCCCTTTGTGGGGTTTGCGACACTACCGCGAGCCTTAACGCGTTGTAACACTACGCGGTAACACTATCCGAGTGTAACCTCCCGCGATTTAACACTCCCGCTTTGTAACACTTCCGCTTGTGTAACACTATCGGTGGAAGACAAACGCGAGTGCAAAAACCGCTTTAACACTTTCGGTGTGAAACACAACGAAAGACCGCTTCTGGTGTAAAAATACTGTGATTGTTTGTCATTCTGCAGTACGTCAGTACGAAACGATTTGTAATGTTTTTGAAAAAGAGAGAGGAAAGGAGACAGACAGCCCAAACAGACAGACAGAGAAAGAGAGAAACGAGGAAGACTGAAAAAGGGGAATGAGAGAAAAGGGGAGAGAGAGAGAGAGAAGGGGGAGGGGGGGAGAGAAAGGGAGAGAGAGAGAAACAGACAGACAGACAGACAAAGAGCAGGGGAAGCCCGACAGTGGACCGCATGCCGCCCACGCCGCACGCCCCACGCAGCAGCACGCACCCCCACGCACGCACCACGCACCACACACACACACACACACCCACACAACACCACACACACAAAAGCATAAAAATTTTCGGGGTTTTTTTTAATTTACAAAAACATTTTGTATTAAAAGCAATCTGAATTCAGAAAAAAAAGGAATGGCCCACTAAAAGCAGGTGTCAAGGTACGTTGGGTTTCAACCACTTGATTAAATGTTTCTGGCCACTGACCGTAAGAAAGGAAACCCTTTGTCTTTTCTGTCATCCTTGTCCGGGGTTTCACCCCGTTCGTCAAAGGATGAGCGTCTGGGTCGTTTGTTGATGGGGGAAAATTTTTTGGGTTTTTGGGGGCCAGGGGGCCCCCCTCCATTTGAATTTTAACACCGGCGCAGACTTTGTTCCTTTTGGTTCCCGGGCGATGAATTTCCAGTGGTGGATTCGGGCCGTCAAAATGGATGCAACCCCCGTGCCCCCTTTTCCCGGGGTTATTTGTAGGGGGAAACGTTTGGGTTTCCTGTCGCGAACTGCCAAAAAAAACCGAGAGCAAAACTGGGGGGGCCCGGTGGGATTTGCGCCCCCGGTCTTCTCCCCCGGCGGGTCTTCCCAAAATTTGTCCTAAAAGTTCATGGTTCACCCCAAGCGGGGGTCCATTTTCCTTTCACTCTGTCTTCCTGCGTTTCCCGAAATCCCGTGATTTTCTTGGTGACAAAAAACCAATGATGCGGCAGGGGCCATTTCAGCCGTGTGTCTTGCAGCGGATAGGTGACTCGAAACCCCCAAGATCCGGGGATTTTTTTCCCAGATTGACTGGCATAAGGGGAAAAGAAGCATCCTCTGACCTCAATGGTGGAAACCCAAGAGATTGGCTTTGGCTGCATTCAAATCAAGAAAAGCAAAACCGTGGGTTCAGTTTTTGGTGCGTCATTTTGAAAAGGGCCCCAAAATTTCCTCTTTTGTCCGTCGTTTTTCCTCCCAGAAGAGCAAAAAGCATGGGAAGAAGGGTTTTGGTTTTGTTACATGAATGGTGTCCCAGCTGAAAAAAAACAGTTGTGGTGTTTACTTTAAATGTCCCGGGGGCCCCCCCCTTTAGATTTCAGAAAAACCGCAACATTCGTCGGTTCCAAAAAGGGAATAATGCGTTTCAACCGGGTTTTTCCTCTTCAGCCTTTATCGCGTCACCTTTTATGTGCAAAAAAAAACCCTGACTTGAGTGCCCCCAAACTAAAATTTCTCGAATTGTTCCGGAATTTCGATGTCTTCCAAATTTAGGGGAAGGGGGGGAAAGGCGTCATCTCTTTTCCTTTCTCTAAATTGTGCGCCTGAGGCTGATCTCTGGGAAAATTGGGGTCAGCGTCCTCATTTTCAAATTCCCCATCATTTCCCAAATTTTAATCTTGAGGGGGTGCATCTGAAGCGCGGCCTTTTTTTCATCTCAGAAATTATTTTTTGTGTTTCTGGAGTCTGGGGGGGTTTGGCAGGGGGTTGGGCACTCTTTACTTTGGGGTTGGCACCAAATTGGGGTAGTCAAGCGGAGTGCGGGTTTCCCTTTACATTTGTCCTTTTCGCAGCGCCGGCCCGTTGTTTTTTTTTAAAACGGTCCGACGGTAAAGATACAGTTTAGGGATCTTGTCATTGGATAACGGACGGGTTTTTCCCCCATGGAAAAAGTTTGAAATGTTGTTTGGATGCAAATGACGAAAAAACAAAATCCCTGTTCACAAAAAGACACCCCCAAAACACAACTCATTGCTTGCGGCAACCCAAAACCACAGATAAAAAGAAAAGTTTGCCGTTTTTATTTATACCACACACACACCCAACACACAACATCTCCCTGAACACAAACTCATGTTGTGGCTAACCAAACTCTCTCTCCTCTCTCTCTCTCTCTATCTCCCCCTCTCTCTTTCCCCGGGGGAAGTTTTCAGCGGTTTGCTCCGCGGTATTTTTAACAACCGTGTGTTACACCCGGGAAGGTTACACGCGGTAGGGGTTCGCGGGTTTTTTAAACCCCCACCGAAAGTGCAGGGGTAGTGTTTCACGCGGTGTGACGCTCGCGGTGTGACAGCCCCCCCCCTAGGGACCTCTTCCCCCACCTTGTCCTTCCCCGGCGTCGGCAAGGACCTTTCCTCCCTTCTGGGGATGTGGGCCCCTGTCTCCCTATTCCCAAGGGAGTAAGAAAAGATAAAAAATTTTTGCTTATAGCCCCCCCGACCGCAGAGGGCCCCCGGGGGTGTCCCACGTTAAAAAAAATAAACCAGTCTTTTAAAAAAAAAAAAAAAAAAAAAAAAAAAAAAACTTCAAATCTGTTAAATGCATCGTCTACAAACGCCCAGAAACTTTGTTAAAAATCTTTTTTTTCCGTAAAATTTAAACCCGAAAAAAAATGTTTATTTTCCCAAAAACTAAAGGACCCGCAGGCGGGACACCCCCAAACGGTCTTCTGGACTCCGGGGTTAACTGTTTTTTGTTCACATCGTGCAAGCCCCAACACTCTAAAAAAACAGTTTCATTGTGGTGGGCTGAAGGGGAAGGCCCCCCCCCGGAGCTTCTTCACTCTTTTAAAAGGAAAGCATGGGAAAAAATACGAATGGCCGGTGTGCCCCGGCACAGAACCGTTTCCCTTACGACACCCGACTGATGGGGGGAAAAGCCTTAAGTTTGAGGAATTGAAAGAGTTTGTTTTTCGTCGTGTTTTCCCAATCCTCCTCCCCGGGGTCCTCCCCTTAATCTTTAATTTTGGGGTTTCACATTGACGGGGATATAAGTTTTGGGCAGTTCTCTCTTGTGGGTTCTTGGCAAAAACGATCAACCTTTTGTTCCCGCCGATGCCCCAACAGCCGGGAAACCCAAAAAGATAAGTTGTAACCTCCGCCTTCAACTTGCTAAAAAGTTTAAAAAAAAGAAAAAGTTCTGGATGCTGAAGGTTGCGGCCAGCAGGGCCCCAAAGCTACAGCGAACCGACAAAACCAAAAAGCCCCCCCTTTGAAGAATGTGGATTATCTTCAAAGCCAAACCAGAGCAGTAAGTTCAGCAAAATGACGAAGCATCTAAATGAATATTTCCAACAGACTGAGAAGGAGCCCCAGGGCGTGGCGCACGGGCCCCATCCTTCTTCGTTTTGGAAACGTCAGTAAAAACTTTTGACTATGGGAATTTCAAAAACAGAGCTCAGCTACAATCCTTGTAGCCAGAAGCTGGTTAGATTTTTTTGCGAAAAGCTGCAAGAAAAAAAAAACGAATTTGGGCGTGAAAAAGGTCCCGGGGTTTGATCCGGGAAAAAGGGGGAAAAAATCAGATACTCCCGGGCAAGACCGCATTCCGAAAGGAGGCTGCATACGAAGCCAAACGGGGGGGATACATTTAGGGTTGTTTACAAAAATTACTTTGGAAGGGGATCAAAGACACAGAATGGGCAGGGTTTTTGGCCGGAAACAGTCTGATGTTAATTAAAGGGTTTTCACCCCGGGGGTTGGACGTGAGGTTCACCCGCCTCGCTACGGGGCGTAAAAAGGGGGGGTGGGGAAAAAACGCCCCCAAGACGGCGACCCCTTGAGGGGGGGGCCCAAAAGGTTTGGGAAAGAGATCTTGCGGACCGTTAAACAGAAAAACCGTGTCAATTTGGAACGGACCAAGGCCGTAGAGGTGCAGCAAAGTTTTCTTATCAGCCCCCCAGCAGGTTCGAAAACGACCCCGCAAATTTTTCATTGCTTTCGGAAAGAGTTTTGGGGTTTTTAAAATTGGCTGAAAAAGTTAAGTTTTTGGTCAAAATGCTCCCGAATTTTTGGCCTCTTTAACAGCTGGGATGGGAGTTTCCCCTATTTAAAGTCAGGATCTGGGAAAAACGAGGAAATTGGGGAAGTGAATACACCATCTTTGTTGGAGAAAAGGTGAAAACCGTTTTCATCCCGCCCACCGCGGATTTTTTTCTACGAAAAGTGGACCCTGCGCGGCACTGGGTACGGGTTTCCCAGTTGGGACAGCAAAAATCACCCAAAAAACAATGAGCATCTGAACCGCTGAACTGATTAAAATGTTGTTGTTTTTTTTGCTAAAGGGGCGGAGCCATATGCCCCCTGTGGAACCCCCAAAACTCCTGCTCGTAAACACGAGGGGTCCCAACCCCGGACCTGAAACTGTCGTTCTGCCAAAAATTTTTTGAAAAAAAAAGCGGGGGGATGACCCGAAAACCCAACGTGGAGATTGAATTTCCCCCCCGATTCCGGGTGTACAGGCTGTTCCTTTCTTGCCAGACTGAAACCGCCGCGCGTGACCCCGCTGCCCTTGCCCCGACTTCACAAATGCTAGCGTGGGGAGGCGAAACCCACGTGGCTCCTTTCCTTTCCCAAATTGTTACCAGAGAGGGCTGTGAAGATTTTGTTTGTTTTCCAAACTTCGGATCAACAACCCGGGTTTTGTTTATTTCGGGTTGTGAGGTTATGTGAAGTGAGCGTGTCTGGTGGTTTTTTTAACAGGATTCAATATTTTAAAGTGTGGTTTTTGTGTGTTTAGTTTGAGTAAGGACCCCTAGTTGTACAATGGCGTCTCAGCAGTCGTGGGAAAATGAGCACGACATTCAGCACTGTGTTCGCGGATTCTATGTGCGACTTTGCGGAGAACGCGTGGGTTTCAAAAGGGGGAAAGATAGACGGTTGGTGTGAGATTTTTGTAAAAAACCATGCGCGAAACTCCCGCGTTGGTAAAAATTTAGAAAATTTTAAAAGATGGGGGAAGCGTTACAGCAAATTTTTTATGAAATGTTTCCAAAAACCATGAAACTGAAAAAACGCTAGCAACCTGTCGACCCAAAAATTACGTCGACGTGTTGCCTTGTATTTAAAAAAAATGTCAGAAACTGACAAATTTCGTCCAGAGCTGCAATCGTCGTGCAAAGCATGCAGCAATTTCAAACAAAAAAAAAGGTGGTTGCCCCAAAACCGAGAGAGGGGCCGTGAAAATCCGCCCAACCCAAAATTTTTATCCCGCCGACTTGCCCCGTTGATGAAAGTGTGCGACGCATTTTGCAAACAACGTCAACCCCAGTTAAAAAACCCAAAACCTCTGCACACAAACAAAACCAATCCCACCGAAAACGCCGCAAGTCAGTGAGTAGCTCTACCCTTTTTGACATGGGGAAAAAAAAAGTGACTATTGACTGGGGAGAGGATATTGATAAACACTCTGAGAAAAAGAAAAATTACTGACACGTTTGGTCGCAGGATCGGGAGTCAAGGCCTTTAACAGTTAGGTGCAAAACAAGGGGTCAGCCAATTGTGTTAAAAAGATCGAAGCCCGAAATCTTTACTTTGGGATAAACCCTCTAGAAAGAAAAGTTCCCAAAGTAAGAAGTCAAATGAATATTTCAGGAAGCAGGGGGATGTGAAAAACAACATGGATCAGAAAAAAGAATGCTCCACCCACAGACAAAGTTCTTGATTTCGCTGGGTGTTGGGGCCCTGTGGAGTGCCAAAAAAAGAAAAGGGCTGAATAGAATGTCGGGGTTTAACGGACAAAAAAGCAGCAAAAAAAGGGTTTCTCAGAAGTTAAGGTTAAAATTTTATGTGAAAAAAAAGAAAGCCAAACAAAAGAAACTAGTTTGGGAGAAATTGAAAGTCAGAGAAAATCCTTTGGTGTGAGAAGGCAGAAAAAAAGAAGAAGATAAAGCAAAAAGGAGAAACAAAATTCCAAAATTTTGGGAGAAACCGTGCAGCAGTATGACAAGGGGAAACAAGGACCTGGCATGACAATAAATCCCCAGGGGAGTTGGGGTAAGAAGGGGGGGCCGGGGGGGGGTTTTTTTAATGATGTTTGATTGCAAAACTTCCAATCCAAACCCCCAAAAACACTTGTGTCCGGCCCTTGTAGACCCGCAAGGACACCCAGAGAATTTGGAAAAACTGGTCCTTACAAAAACAGCTGGCAGCCTGAAGTCCTTTACGGGGGGGAAATAGACAAAAAAAGTATTTTGTTTGGGGTTATGTTTTTTTGCCAAGCTGAGGTCTGTCAGGTGAGGGAAACTCACCCCCCCCCCCGCTATATGCCCGCTCAAAAAGCCAAATCCACCCCCCTCATTGTAATGAAGGCAACATCACACACGCGGGTTTTTCAGGGCTAGGGAAAAATTTTAAAAAAAATTTCCGAAATTCCCAAAGAAAAATTTCCAAAACGCAAATAAGAAACAGAAAACAATCTTTTACAAACTTAGCCATGTTGCACCCCCCCCCACTGACATTCTTTGGGGAGGGAAAAAAGCCCATGACCTACTGGAGGGGAGGTCATTCTCTAATAAAGAAATTTCGAATCCTTTGCAGTTGGGACAAACGGGGGCAAAACAGCCTTTTTGACTTTGTTGCAAACTGAAAAAGTTGAATCTTTAGAAAAGAGAAAAGGGGAGCTAGAACAGAATAGGTTCAAAAAGCCGAAAAGCACACACCCCGATGTTTTCCGCAGAAAAACAAGAACTGATGGAGCAGGAAAGGAAAAGGGAATAGAAGAAAGGAAAACACGTTGATCTTCCCGCTTGTTTGGTCCGTCCCACAGCATTTAGATGTTGCCCTACATAGAAAAAAACCCCCAAGCAGGGGCCTTTATGGCAATTTTCAGGCAACCACTGCAACAAAAATTTGAAGCCAGAGACAATTAAACCCTGTATGTGAAAGTGTTTTCCCAAAAAGCTGAGCTGATCAAGAAAGGCTATTTTTTTCAGAGCAGGAGTTATCTACCCCTTTAAAAGCTGAAAATTTCATTTTTCCCACATCCCCAAAAATCTCCATCAAAAAACCCCTGACGTGAGGCCATTGCACATTGGAAAGTATATCAAAGAAAAAGTCTTTCTTTAGAAAAAAAATTCCCACAGTTTCCGCATTTTTCCCAAAACAGCTATTTTAGGAAAAAAAATGTGTTTCCTTTCATCCCTCAACTCTTTTGGGGCTGGCTTACAAGGGGAACAAGGGGGGGGGAAAAAAATGCGTTATCCGAAAGAGAAGGGGGTTTTTTTGGGTCTAAAACAGAAAAGGAGAAATTTGCGTGTCATTGTCAAACACTGGCTATTGTTTCCCCCCTTTTTCAAGGTCGATGCCCCTGGCCCCAGGGAAGGGTAAAGAAATTTTAAAACAGTAATAAGCTCCGTTCACGTAAAAGACTCAGACAGTGTAAACCGTGTGTGGGGGGGGCGGGGGGGGTGTGTGTGGGTGGGTGTGTGTGTTGAGGGGGGTGTGGGGTGTGTGTGTGCCTCATCCCACCCCCCCGTGTTTTAAAAAATTTTTAAAAATTTGGTATATGGTACAAAAAATGTTTTCCCTCTGCTAAAGATTTTTTAGGTGCCATCACAAAATTAAATTTTTTATTTATTTTTAACTGATATGAACTGTTGATTGGAATGACGAAGCACCATTCCTTTCAATAAAGGGGGACACAAGCCAAACGTACCTTGTAAAAAGAGAAAAGTGCACAAAATTGTGCCCAATTTTTTGTTTTGATCGGGCAATTGTGGCCAAAATTTTAAAGCGGCCCAAGGACAAATTTTGGCAAAGGCAGTGTGAAAGATGTGTTGGGGGACAACATGAAGGGGAAACCCCTAGTGAGTTTTGCAGGTGTTGGGGTGTGTGTGGTTTGGGGGTTTGGTGTGTGTGGTGTGTTGTGTTTTGTGTGTGTGTGTTGTGTGTGTTCTTTGCTGGTCTGTGTGTGTGTGTGGCGGGTGTGTGTGTTGGTGTGTGTGGTGTGGGTGTGGGTGGTGTGTTGTGTGTGTTGAGAGGGAGGAGAGAGGGGAGAAATGGGGGTGTGTGTGTGTGTGTGTGTGGGTGTGTTGTGTTGTTTTGGGGGCGCAAATTGTTTTTGATCTGTGCTTCTCTCTCTCCTCTTTCCCTTCCTCTTCCTCTCTCTTCTCTCTCTTTTTCCCCCTTCTCTCTCATTTTGTTTTTTTTTGTGTGTGTGTGGGTGGTGTGGTGTTGGTGTTTTGTTGGGGTGTTTGGTGGGAGAGGAGAGAAGGGGAGAGAGAGGGAGAGAGAAGTATATGTGGGGGTGTGTGTGTGTGGGTGTGGGTGTGTGTTTGGGGTTTTGGGGCTTTTTTTTTGGGTTTGTTTTTTTAAAATTGCATTTTTTCTGGTGGGGCATCAATTTCTTTTCCTTTGTTTTGGGCCCCCCTCTTCTCTCTCCTCTCCCCTTCTCCTTTTCTCTCTCTTTCCCCCTCTCTTCTCTCCTTCTCTCTCTTCTTTGGGTGTGTGTGTGTTTTGTGTGGTGTGCGTGGTGTTCTGTTGGTATGTGTGTTATATGTGTGTGTGTGGTGTGGTGTGGTGGGGTGTGTGTGTGTTGTGTGGTTTTTGTGTGTGTTCATGTGTTTGTGTTTTAAATTTTAAGGTTTGTACCACAATGATGTTACTGTATCAGATTTTTGACTGCTGCCCTGTTCATGTTAGAAATGGCTGCACTTTTTCAGTAAAAAGGGATGCTACAGGCAAATGTATTTGGCAAGGAATGCCGGTAAGTTCTGGAGGAGAGCAAACTGACACAGGAGTTAATGTTTTTTTTGTAAAATTTTTTGGGGGTTTGTTTGTGTGTGTGTGTGTGTGTGGTGTGTTGGGGGTGGGTGTGTGGGGCGTGGTGCGTGCGTTGTGTTGTTTTTTTCATGTGTTGTTTTCTTCCTAGAAGAGAGTCTGTTTTTATTTTATTTTTTTTTTAAAAGAATTAAAAAACAAGTAAATTAAAGTACTTTTTTTCCGGTAACATCTGCCAGCCATCAAACCCCCCCTCCTTCCGTCACACAAATCCTCGGCAGGGGCATCCCTCCCCCCCCCCCCCCCCCGCCCCCCCCCCCTCACCCCAAACCACACAAACCCTCCTTCCCTTCATTTCCGCACAGGCCATTCCTTGCACACAGAGCAGCGAGCGGTTTTTTCTGGACAGTGTTGGGGTTATCGCGAGGGCCAAGGTCGACCCGCGAACCGCTTTGCAGTGGTTCACAGGGATGGTCTTCACGTGGGGGGAACTGACGCGTTGTGTTGGGTTTAACATGTGTTACTTACGGGCCCCCCGGCTCTTGGGCTAGGCCTGGTGTTATGGGCAGCCGGGTGGTTGGAAGTGGCCATGATTTGATTTTCTTTGCGCACACCGCCCGATAGGGTTTTTTTGAAAAGGAATGCGTTCGCTTTCACACAACACACACACACACACACCCCGCAGCACGCCCACGCGCACGCATGCACATTAAAAAACAACACACGACACACCAAAAGACACACACACACACACACCCCCACACAAAACACACCCACACACACCAAAACACACACAACAGATGTTTTTCAGCATATAGTCAACCCCCTGTTTTCCCAGCATAGTGTGTGTGTTTGTGTGTGTGTGGTGTGTGTGTGGTGTGTTGTGTGGTGTGGCGTTGAAAAGAAATCAGAAGACGGGGGTTATTTTGGTATTTTTTTACAGAAAAATTAAAGGGGGTTTGAATTGTTTGGAAAAAAAATACTTAATAGTTTCATGAAAGCTTGAGCTTTGGTCTGTAAGTGCGTGTGGTGCCAAGTTTGCTGCATGAAACTGCCATTTTCAGTTTTATTTTCGCATTTTTACAAAAAAGCTTAAACGTTAAATGTCCGACTTTTTTTCTGATGTAGCTGAGGGCATGTATCAAACTTTTGAACTAATCAAAGGGGGGAAAATAATTTGCCATTTTTGCGCTGAGTGGTTTTTTGATCGATTTTGTGTGTTTGTCATTTTTTTGTAAATGTTGCCTAACAAAATTGTGCACACAAAACAGGGGTTTTTTTGTTCTCGGGAAAAAAACCGTCGAGTTTGGTATTTAAAAAAAAAATTTTCTGCAATTCGCCAAACAGTCGTCTCAGGGGGTTAAAATTATATTCTTTTCCGACAACA
Organism: Conus ventricosus; assembly: GCA_018398815.1. Classification (NCBI taxonomy): domain Eukaryota; kingdom Metazoa; phylum Mollusca; class Gastropoda; order Neogastropoda; family Conidae; genus Conus; species Conus ventricosus. The sequence goes on from JAFLJL010002792.1 coordinate 101,597, forward strand.
AAAATTTTTCAAATGAACCCCCCCCTTTTTAAAGGCCCGCAGCAAAGCCGAAAACAAAGCTCTGGACTTTTGCGGCACGGCTGCGGCAGCGCGTGTACAGCGCAGTAAGCTAGGGGGAGGGGCCGCCGCAGTAAAACACTGCCCCCGACCTTGGAAGGCGGGGGTGGTGTTAACTCCCTTGCTTTGCGAAACACAAAGAACTCGCTCTGAACAGCCGTGTCCAACCTCTGTGGGATAACATGGGCCTGATAGCCAGATTCCTTCAAGCTGCCAGCAAGTCTGGCATACTTCTCAGTTTTGTAGATTTTGCGTTTGCTCAATTCTGCTGTTCTACGGCATAGTGAGTTCGATCAGAATTTATTTGTTTGTTGAACTGAGTGGAGACCAATATCCGGCCGAATGTCACTTTTCCCTGATGACTCTGGATGGTCATCCCATTGTGGAAAAGTCTGCTGTGCATTCCAGTCAGATGCTCCTGCAGGAAACTCTGCCCCCCTTGCTCTTGTCTTCACCGCTTTCCAGGCCACATCTGGGGGCCACCTGCCGTGTAGGACTTTGTGGCTGGAGCTTCTGGTGGCCTAATGTTCCTCCCTCAGTGAAAAATCACTGTGTAATCTGCTTGGTGGCAAGGTGGGGAGCCACCCCATAGCGCCAATAAGTCTTGCATTTAACAGTGTCATTTTGGTCTTTTTGGAAGTCCTCAGGTCTATTCCCGAAAATTTAAACGGTATAACTATGTGTCAGTAGGAAGAAGGAAGGTCAAGGAGAGCTTGACAGCAGGCCCCTTTATAGAAGAACCCCCCCCCCTCAGACAAATGTTTCAGCCCTAACTTCTGAATTCTCAAAGGGGGCCGGACCTCTTCTGGGTAAGGACCCCTTTGATGCCCTTTCTACTGCCAACACTCTTTTTTCTTGGCGCTGGGGGAAATTTTAAACCCTCAACTTTTGGACGTGTGGAAGTCTCAAGGGTGTCTTTTAGCAGATGTCTTACCCATGCTAACGGACACTGTTCTAAGTTGGGAAAAATTTAAGCCTTATGAAGTTCACTTTGCCCTCCTCGACCAGAGCCTAGGCAATTCAAAGGGAAGCTTTGTTAAGGGACAAAATACATCTTGTTAAAGGGTAGAGAGGTCTTGTGAGGGGTGATACCATCTTGTTAAGGGATGAATCCGTCTTGAAAAGGGGGAAGGGACACATTTTTCCAACCTAGCCGCCCGTCAGTAAAGTAGGGGAAGAAGTGTGGTGCAGAGTAGGGTCGTCTTTAATACATAAAAAAAAGAGTAGCTGAAGTGACCGATGCCATTGGTCGCCGTGTAAACTGGCAGGCCGTGAAGGTGGCCATGGGAGTAAATGTATTTAAGCCATGTTGTGGCCAAAATGTAGCTTAGCAGGCCTTGGTGGCTGTGGCGGGTGAAGTAGGGCATTAGTGTTGTCGTGGTGGTGATTCACCAGGTTGTTGGCAGTCGGAAATATTGGAGACACGATGTCGGAATGCAGGGTGAGGGCCAAGGTAGAAAATGCCCCGTTCTATCACCTGTTGTTGTTTTAGAGAGTCTGTGTTGTGCAAATCTCTCAGTGTTTTAGATGAAATCACGCAAGTCCTGCCTTCTTCAATAAATTATCTTTATTCAGAACATTTTTTTAATCCCAACTGACTGGACTGACTGATGATTGATCGATCGATCGATCGATCGATTGATTGGTTTGATTAATGGCTGATTCCCTGGATAATGTTTGGAACA
>JAFLJL010002792.1:114041-126780 GCA_018398815.1 Conus ventricosus
ACTTCGAGTTATGAGGTCGCCTATTGAGAGGGATTTATGATCTCCGCTTGGGGGCTTGAAACAAGAATGTTTAAAGTGCTTGTTGCTAACTGGGAGTCTTGTAACGTTTACCACTTACATTACAAGGAGGGTCTATACGCCAGGGCCGTGGATTTTAATTTAGAGCGGGAAATGGAGAGATTCAGGTCCTCCCGCCGGCCCCCCGATTGCTTTGAGGCGGAGAGGAGAGAGAGGGGAGATTACGGTCTGTGCGCGTGTGTTGTTATCATATATGTGTGTATATGTTTAGAGGAGAGAGAGAGTTGTTGTTGCGCGCTACACCATGTACAGATGTGTTATTGCCGCGTTGTGATGTATATGTTATATAATGTATTTTAAATCATTTGGTGTCTGTGTGTGTGTTTGTTGTGTGTGTGTGTGTGTGTGTGTTTGGTGTGTTGTGTGTGTGTGTGTGTGTGTGGGTGAGGAGGAGAGAGAGAGAGGAGAGAGAGATCACCATTACAGATGTGTATAATATTCCCTGCATTGTGAGGGAAAAAATGCCAACTAATGTATAATTATTCATTGCGAAAAGAGAAAAGAAATTCTGCTCTGGCTCTGGCGCTGAGGATAATCTCTGCGCGCTACCACCATGACAGCTGTTTTTATTGCCCCCGTTGTGATGAGAGATGTTAATTACCTTTAATGATTGGGAAGGAGGCGAGAGAGAGAGAGAGAAAGAAAGAAATTATGCTCTGGCTCTGGCGCTGAGGAAAATCTCTGCGCGCTACCACCATGTACAATGTTTATATTGCCTCCGTTGTGATGAGAGATGCTGACCTACTCGGAGTGAAACCCAAAATAAACGATTATGTGAGAGACCTCTGGCAGGAGGATTGGAACACCAGACGAATAACAAACTGGGAAGTTCCTTTCATCTACGTCTGGTGGTCGTAAAGAGGAAACAGTTCTGTTCCGGCTACACACCGGCCATTCCCACCTTTTAAAGAATATGTTCTTTTAGAGTGTTGGGACTTGCACGGTGTGACACACAAACATTTTACAGCCGAGTCTATGAAGATCCTGTTCAGGATGATTTTACGTGGTGACCGCCTGATGTGACCCTTTGCGGTCGGGCCGGGCTATAAGCAAGAGAGTGAGAAAGAAAGAAAAAAAGAGAGCGAGAAAGACAAAAGACGAGAGAGAGCGAGAGGAGAGAGAGAGAGGAGGTGTGGGGGTGTGTGTTGTGGGTTGTGTGCATGTGTGTGTGTGTGTGTGTTGTGTGGAGAGAGTGAAGGAAGAGAGAGAGTGAGACGGGTGAGGGAGAGAGAGGATGAGAGAGGGGAGAGATGTACAGTATTGTATTGTATTGTTCATGAACAAACATGTGTTATATAAAATGAAGAGAATTGACAACTCCCCTGTTGTGTGATTTATACGCCGTTTTTGTTGTGGGTTTTTGGGGGGGTGTGTGTGTGTGTGTGTTTTGTGTGTGTGGGGTGTGTGTGTGTGTGTGTGTGCTTTTGGTCTATTTCCTTCTCTTCTCTCTTCTCTCTTTTAATCTCTTTTCCCCTTCTCTCTCTCTCTCTCTCACACACACGCACACACACTCGGCCCGCAGAAACGACGCACTTTACACACGTCAGGGGAAACCCCTTTCTCAGTGCCGTTACAAAAACATTGCTAGTGAGGAATAAACAAAAAACGCACCGTTCAAAATTTGCAAAAAGGTGCTGAACCCTTTGAAACTCTTAGGTGCCCGTTAATAGGGGGCCCTTGCGAGCGCTACACAAAACCATTTTCACTTATGAAACACTCGCACGCACGCACGCACGCGGGGAAAAAGGGGCGCACGCCCCAAAAAACCCCAACACATGCCGCCCCGCACACCCCACCACATACACACACAACCCACACGTAAACACACACACACAATATTATAGAAATTTAAAAAAGCACATATCCTGATGCTTTACCCCCAACATAACGAAAATTCCGACTTTCCCCCAAAACATTGGGGAATGCCCCACTGACCCCACCACCCTCAGTTCGCTTTTTTGGAACTAGCTGGCCTCTTGTGTGTGTGTGCGCTGGGGGCACCCCAGGGGATATAAACCCAAGTACGTTTGTTAAGGTGGTGACCCTTTTCCCCTGCCCGTTTTAGGCACTTTTCAGACTGGGGACCCCGAGTCATATTGAGAAAATTACGGGATTGTTTTATTCCGTTTACTGGAGGGTGCTGCGGAAAATTTTAAAAATACTAGTGCAAATTTTCCCGCACCCAAAGCGCACCCTTTTGCCGGGGTTTTCAAGTCTCTCAGCAAAACAAGTTGGTAGGGCTTGTCTTCGGCGGGGGCAGAAAAAGGGCCCTTTTAAGGGGCCCGGTATATAGCGTGGGGGGAAAAATGATCGGGGGTTTCCCAAAAGAGATTGGTTTAGTGTCGAGCTTTATTGGCTTCTTTTTGTTTTAGTTTAATTGAGAGTTTTTTAAAACCCCTCCTAACATAAACGGGTTTGGCCCTTTTCCCAAAAAAAACGTGCGATCCTCCGGGGTTTATTTTTGTTTTGTCACTTTAAAACATCTCTGAAATTTGTGGGTTTTCTTTTTTTCAAGGGCGTACAGGGGGTTTGTTTCCCCTTCCCCCTTGGGTTTGGGAATTGTTGTGCCTAAGGGTGCTCATACGATTCGGGGGTCCTTGGGTTTGGAATAGTAGATCTTTTCCAACGGGGTTTGGAAACCCCCCCCCAGCTCCCCGGGGGGCCTATCGGGGAAAGGGACATTTTGGGCCGTTGGGACCCCACGTAACAAAATTCTGTCGTTTTTGGTTTTGTCCCAAAAACCCGTTTATAATAAAAAAAGTCGTTGTCTAGAGTTGCCGTTTTCCAAAAAAACATATACTTAATAAAAAATGTCTTTTTAAAAATTGGTTGTTGTTTAAACCCCGGGAATAACCATGGGAAATTGAGTCGGGGGAGCCTTTTTGGCTCTGTCATTCGCCATGTTCCCAAAGTATAAGGCTTTTCTGTTCGTTTTTTTTTTATTCCCTTTGTTTTGCTTTTAAAAAGTTTAAAAATTTTTTTTCCCAGTTAAATTTAAACTTTGCACTTCTCTTTAGGTTTCCTTACCCCTCCCTCTTTTCACACACAGTCTGTAAAAAATTTTTCTTTTGGGTTTTATTCAAAACCAAGCAACGATATGCTTTAGCGGTATATGAAGTTTCAAAAACCTTGGATTTTGAAGAGAAATTTTTAAAAAGCAAGAACACAAAGGGGAAAGTCTCTCAGGGTTCCCACGAAAACAGCCCTGGGGGGAAAGCCTTAAAAGGCCAGTTTTTCTACTTAATTTCCCAAAACAAAAGTTAGCGACTGGGGCGAGCAGGGGAAAGGGCGTTATTTCCCCTTTATTTACTTTAAAGCCGCTTTTTCAAGGTAAAAGTTTTTCTGCACAATCTTGCACGACGCCTTGGGGGTAACTCGGACAAGGATTTTTTTTAAAAAGGGGGAAATAAAGTGATGCAGAATCGAAACCTCCCCACCCCTTCGGGCGGGTTTCGAGTCCTTTTTTTTTCCCCTTAGAGGCGTTCGCAAGCAGCATACCCAGCAAGTTTGCTTGAACCATGGGGGTTTTCAGGGAGGGGAAAATTTGGGCGTGTTAAAGGTTGGGGTAAATTGTGGGGAATGGACTTGTGAAAGAAGTTTTTTTGCCCCCTTGCGCTTAGAATCCTGCGTTTTCGCGAAAGTCGCGTTACCATTCCTGACAGATTTTCCAAAGGGAAACTCGTCGTTTTCGGGCTAAGGCGATTGAACTTCTTCCCCTTCCCCGGGGGAAAATTTTCCCCGCGCAGGTTTAACCCTTTCTTTAGCCGCGTTACCGCCGTTCCGGAAGCCCATCGCTGACCCCTTGCCAGTTCGGGGCGATTGAGGAGGGGGGTTTTTTGTAAACGTCGGCGTTTCCCGGGGGGGGGTTTTGTTTTTTTGGAGTTAAAAGCTAAAGATTTTTTTTCCTCCCCCAGCAAGGTGCGCATGATGGGGGCCCGTTCTCTGCTTTTTGGGACGATGTTGATAGGCGGGAAATCCGGATCCCGGACACGGGGTTCGCCCGGGTTTGCCCTTAATGCGTTGGCAAAAACTGTAAACACATAGCGTGCTTGCAAGGTTTCCATGGCCATGGGGTAAGGGGGCACCATCGTCTTTGCTTTTCAACATTTTGTTGCAGATGTGGTTCTGCAATTGGTTAAACGGGGGGGGACAACCCCAAAAGAATTCTCCTGCACTTCCCCTGCACCCGGGTTAATAACAGCCTCGCTGTTAACCCGTCGGGGGGGGTCAATATTGCCCAAAAATGTGGAGGGCCATAGCGGTCGTGGACTTTTTCCCGAGTGGGCTTTTTCTCGTCGTCAGTCGCTTTGCTCGGGGCTGTGGGGAGGGGGGTGGCCCCCTGTTCACGTACTGGACGCGGTGGGGGTGAAGGAGTCCAAGTTCCCGTATGGGCGGAAGGTGGGGGTTTAAAAGGGTCCAAAATTCCCCTTTTGGGGGACGGTGGGGGTGTACCCGGGGGATGATTAACTACTCCCCCTTGGTCGGGCCCAAAAAAGAAATGTGGCTTAACTTTTTAAACCGAAAATTTTTTAGCATTTCCCCTTTTTCTCGCTTTTTTTGGATTTAAATCTTCCCCCCCCACCTTTTTCCCCCCCCCCCCCCCCCCCCCCCCCCCCCCCCCCCCCCCCCCCCCCCGTAAGTTAATAAAAACTTTCTGCTTTGAAAAAGTAAGCGAGTGCTTAGTCCAGGAAATTCAAAAAAACATGAAGAAGGCCCAAATAAAACGCAAAAAAAACCGATGTGCCAAAAACTACACCCAATGACAAAAAAACACTACCGCCCCCCGCGCCCATTTTCGATTTTTTAACTTGATTTTGGGAGGTTCAGTAAAAACGGAAAAACCCCCGTCCTCATAACGAAAACCGACTCAAAGCCCCCCATGACCACCCGGCCCCGGGTACAGGGAAAAACGATTCCCAAGGGCCCCGTCTTGCAAAAGGGAAAAAAAGAAAAGGGGTAAAATAAAAATGAGGGGGGGAAACTTTTAGTTTGGGGGGGGGGTGAAAAAGGGCAAAGAAGGGCTTTCTCCTCCCCGGGTTGGGTTTTTCCCCCTTTACATTGTTTCCTCTCTTTTTCCCCCCTCCCCTTCCCCCCCCCCCCCCCCCCGTTTTAAATGCTCAAAATTTTTTTTGGGGTTAACTTGGGAAAAAGGTTTGAGTGTTTTTTTTAAAAACGGGTGGAAGTTCTCAACCATAAGTTTTTGGCAGTTGTTTTTAGTTTTATTTTTTTCTTACGGGCAGTGGCGGTTAAATTTACAGAAAATTTCCCAAAATTTAGCTTTTTTCAACGTCGACCCTAAAACTGCCAAAAAAGTTACCCCCGGCGGCCCTTCCGCTGCCAAAGAAACTACCCCGTCGATCCTACCGCTGCCCAAAAACTTAAACCCGTCGACCCTACCATACCAAAAAAAGTTATCGCGGCGACCCTACCCCTGCCCAAAAAAAGCTACCCCCCGTTGACCCCTTCCCCTGTCAAAGAATCTACCCCTGTCGAAACCTTCCCCTACCAAAGAAGTTTTCCCTTTTTGTCCCAAGAAAAACGACTGGATTTTTTCCCGCGAATGCAAAATGGAGACCCGCGCGTTTAAAAATTTAATTGTCGATGTGGGTCAATGCCCAAAAACTGTCCCTATTGCACTATGAAAATCAGGGTGAATATTAAACCCCCGAATTTCCCAAGCCCCGGGGTAGTCCCTAGGGCTTTCCAGTACCCCAAGAAGGACAGGAAAAAAGGAAGTGGAAAAATTTGTCAGAAACCCGGATTTTATGGATTCACGCTCGACCCAACCCAAATCCGGAAAACAGCGATCCCCCGGGGGTGGGCTTTTGATTTTCAGTTCAGGGACTGGACTAAAACCCATATGCCAAAAAACCCCGGGTTACCCAACCCGACGATTTAAATTTTGGGAAATACAACAAGCCCGCCCTTTTTCCCCCACAAGCTTTTTTAAGGCTGTATAGCAAAGACCGTTTCTCGGTTTTAACCCCAACACCCCAAATTTAAGGGTGATAGAGCAAAGACCAAATCTATTCGGTTTTAAACCTTTAAAACCCCAAGGGAAAAGTTAAAAACACCTTTCCCCCACCCCCCCCCGAAGTTCTTTTGTACTCAAACTCCCACCTTGTTTCCCTTTTTTCTTTTTCTTTTGTTAACTCTTTTGGGCCCCCTTTGATGTTCTTTTGCCCCCTGTGTTGTTTTTTGCCCGTCTTTTCCCCGGGGTAATTTACCCAACAACGGTGTTTTACGCTGTACTTAAAGGGGGGGGGGGGGGGGGGGAATCTTTTTCCCCTCCTAAATAAATAAAAAAAAATAGAGAGCGGGGAGAGAAATAAAGGGGGAAGTCTGAGATGCTGTAGCACTTGCAGTTTTAAAAAAATTTTTCATGTTTTTAATAAACCTTCCCGTTGTTGACGGTTCCCCTGGTTTTTTGCCTTTTCGTGGACTGTCTGTTTTTTTTTTTGTTGAGCGTAAAAAAAATTATTTTTTTCTGTTGTACCCCCTTTTTTTTTCATTAGGGCCGGGGGAAACTTTAAAAGTCAGCGTCCATGTTAAAAGTTGTACTATGGTGTTTCGGAAATTATACATCCAGCGTACGGTTGGTTCCTTTATCCGGGCGACAGCATCGTTTCTGATTTTAAAACTTTGATATATTTTAGGGAAAGTTAGTTTAAAACAATAAAATTGTAGTTGTGAAATACCTTTCGTTTTTTGTAAATGGGTTTTGTTAGGGAATCCCTTTTCCCATAGATTTGTTTTTTACCCAAAAAAGATTATACTATGCGGAGAATAAAAGATACAACAAAAAAGAAGATCAACGACAACAAAAAACAACAAAAGATACAAAGCCCAAAGGATTCTAAACAGAAGAACCGGCGAAGGAAACGAAACCTAAAAGGGTAGCGGATACCCAGGGTTGAGGGGTACTGGGGCCCAAAAGATAAAGAACTCCGATCTTGACTATCTTAAGGAGTACAACAAGAACACCGCATCAGAAGTTAAAAAAAACAAGAAAAAACCAAAACCACCCTGGGGAAGGAAGAAAATGTGAGACTAGAATTGAAGATAAAAATAACCTGAGTATTGTTGTAAATTTTTATGATTTTGGTTTTTGTGATGCTTTTTGTATTGTACATGGGAATTTTGAATTTGTAAATACCCTTAAAACACAGTTTAAAATTTGGGAAAATTTCCTGAAAACCCTTTTCCCGTAAATTGCCGGAAAAGGGGTTTAAAAAAAAAGTTTAAAATTTTTAAAATCCCCTTTAAAATTTTTTGGAATTGACAAAAACCCCCGGGGTTTAAAAAGTAAAATTTTCATATTTACTGAAAAATTTTTTGCTTTTTTTGAATCCCCTTTTTTTTTAAAATTTTCCCGTAAAATTTTTTTTTATTATTTTATTTTTTATTTTTAATATTTAAAATATTTATTTTTTTTATTTTTATTAGAGGAGGAGAGGAGAGTAGATAGTTTGAAAGAAAAGATAGATTTGATAGTAGATGGTTTTGGGTGGGTGTGTGTGTGTGTGTTTGGGTGTGTGTGTGTGTGTGTGTGTGTGGGTGTGTGTGTTGTACATGTGTTTTTTGCCTTTTGTGTTATGTGCTTAAAAACCCCTTGAAAGTACTTGATGCCCAAAAAGGGCAGAGGGAAGCGAAAATTTGGGGTTTTTTTGAGGGGGTTTTTTCTAAATTTTTTATGTTGGGGGGGGGATGGGGGAGGGGGAGGGGGGGGGGGGGGGGTTGTGTCAAGGGGTTTTGTTTGGGTTTTTCTTTTAAGGATGGATTTATGTTTGGAAAAATTTAAAAAAAACACTTTTAAATGGTGAGTTTTTCTTTTGGAAAAAAGATAGATCTAGTGAGCACATCTACTTTGTTATTGCTTCTATCCTGCTTGAACATTGTGACGTTTGATGCAGTGTAGGTGTCAGTTGCTACACTGTGTTTCAAACGCGTCATGCTTTCATTTTGTTCTATTATTTGATTTGAAATCCTTCATAATCCAATTACACGGAAAAACCAAAATGATAAAAAGCAATAAAAGACAAGTCAACAAAGAATGTCCTGTCATGCGGTGTGTGTGTGTGTGCGTGTGTGTGTGTGTGTGTGTTGTGTGTGTGTGTGTGTGTGTGTGTGTGCGTGCATGCGCGCGCGCGCGTGCGCGGGTGTGTGTGTGTGTGCGTGTGTGTGTGTACGTGTATGTGTGTGTGTGTGTGTGTGTGTGTGTGTCTCTCTCTCTCTCTCTCTGTTTGACCTGCTTTTGTTAAGTGTGTAAGACCGTGGATATCAAGATGCGAAAGCACACAATATCTCCGTGATACGTAAACAGCGCAGACAACACATGTTCTCGGGACGGCCGTGCACAGTAGTGGAAAGAAACTCGTGGGGAGCGTGGCAGCAGAGAGTCCTCAGAAGAGAAGCCCCCTTCAAGCAAGTGTTTCGGCCTTATCTCCTGACACTCTAGGGGGGTTGGGCCACACCCGGTTCATGACTCCGGATGTCCCTCTGCTGCCCCCTTTTTCTTGGGACACGTCATGGATGGGATTCAAACCCATGACCCTCTGGACATGCTCATTTTCCACTTAATGACTCGCGCTCAAACCACTGAGCCACTGGGGCACCTGATATTTGCAGGAAAGTTAAGCCTTATGAAGTCACTTTTGTTCCTCCTTGACCAGATCCAGCTTGAACACCTCTCTGCGCTTCTGCCAATCTCAGGGCTCTGTTTTATTCCTCCCTGCAACTGAGAGCTGTTTCATAAGGCTGTATGGAGACGTACCTATAAACCCCTAGCTCCAATTTCTGCAGTGAGGACTTTGACTGATAGCCTTCTCTCCTAAGGCTGTTTGCCAGATCAACATACTTTAGTAGTATATCATGTCACCAAAAGTGTCCAAAACGTGCCGGAAGTTGACACCGGAATTCTATGGGCGCCGCCACGTTGGCCACGTGTCAACTTCCGGCACGTTTTTTTGGACATTTTTGGCGACATGATATCGCCGCCATCTTGGTCACCTGACGCAAGATGGCCGCCTCATGAACGGCGCCATATTGGTCGATGCCGTATGTGGTGGCACGTCATCCAAGATGGTGCTCAGCCATTGGCATAGGTCGATCACGTGACGCCAAGATGGCCTCCGCAAGGACGGCGCCATATTGTCGATGCCTGTATGTTGTGGCCACGTCATCTAAGATGGCTGCTTTAAGGGAGGCCGCCATGTTTGCGTTTATGCCCCGTATGTAGATTACGTGATGTCCAGATGGCAGCCACGAAAGCCTCGCCTCGCCTGGGGACGGCAATAGCCCGTGCATTCTCTCTCTCTGTCGTGCTTTGTTATCGTCCAACACACACGCGCATACGAACTGACACGAGCAATGCATAATACTGCGTAATCTCCTCTCTCTCTCTCTCTCTCTCTCTCTCTCTCTCTCTCCTCTCACTCTCTCTCTCTCTCTCTCTCTCCTCTACCTTCGCCGGACGGTGCTCTTGACTATACACGGAAGACGGTGTGGGTCCGTGTGGACCCATGGCTCGCAAAGAGGGAAAACTCTTTGCGGACATGGGTCACATGGACCCACACGTCTTCCGTGTATAGTCAAAAACACCTTCGCCGGACGGGTGCTTTTGACTATACACGGAAGACGGTGTGGGTCCATGTGGACCCATGTCCGCAAGAGTGTTTCCCTCTTTGCGAGCCATGGGGCCACACGGACCCACACCGTCGTCGATGACTGTATAAAATGTCACCTTTAATTACCTTTGAAATTTTGACCTATATTTTCGAAATTTTAGGACAAGGAGAGAATTTGTGTGTTTGGAGCATATCTAAAATTTCATTGAAAAATATCTATAAATATACGAGATATTGGCATTTAAAGACCCTTCTGGGTCCACATGGACCCACACCGTCCGGCGAAGGTTGGCACGCATGCGGACAAACTAACAAACTCTCTCTCACTCTGATGGGCCCTTCATAGACCGGTCATTGACCGAGCATCGTCCACCTGGGGAGGTAATAGCCCGTTCATTAGCCGCCCCCTGGCGAGGTGAGGCTTTTGTGGCTGCCATCTGGACATCACGTGATCTACATACGGGGCATAAACGCAAACATGGCGGCCTCCCTTAAACCCGCCATCTTAGATGACTTGGCCACAACATACAGGCATCGACAAATATGGCGCCGTCCTTACGGCGGCCATCTTGGCGTCACGTGATCGACCTATGCCAATGGCTGAGCGCCATCTAAGATGACGTGGCCACCACATACAGGCATCGACCAATATGGCGCCGATCATAAGGCGGTCATCTTGCGTCACGTGATCAAGATGGCAGCGATATCATGTAGGTGAAAGTGTCTAAAAAAAAACGGGCCGGAAGTTGACACCGGAAGTCCATGGGCGCCGCCATGTTGGCCACGTGGTGCATGGGCGCCGCCATCTTGGTCACGTGACGCAAGATGGACGCCTCCGACCAATCTGGCGCCGCCCATGAGGCGCCCATCTTGCGTGACGTGACCGAGATGGCGGCGCCCATGCACATCTGGCCAACATGGCGGCGCTTATGGAGTTCCGGTGTCAACTTTCGGGCCGTTTTTTTTAAGACACCTTCACCTATATAATATACTACTTGGGTGAACAGAAGAGAAAAGTTGCACGATAGCGACAAGTACAGTTTTAAAGTTCTTGGCAAACTAAAACAGTGTTCCAACATCTGAAATGAAAAACAACACGTGTCATGGCATCATGGGGTGTTATTAGACACAGCCCCCTTTTACGAAGAAGTATTTGATTCTAGTGTGAACTGAAGCGACAGGCGACTTACTAGGCCGACGACATAGCTTGCCAGCGATATAACAGGCATTTCCTGATGAGACAAGCAGAGTACACACACAGGCGGGGCTATAGTCGCTGATGTGCACACAAGGGCAGCAAATATAAACTCTGATTATCCTACCAGCTTCCCTATCCCCTAACCAGTGGTCTGGTGCTGTCATGGATCGGTAATGCCTCTATAAAAAAAAAGGGGGGGGGATGTGGGTGGTGGTGTTGGTGGGGTGGGGTGGGGGGGGGGGGGTGGTGAACAAAAAAAGGGAGTCATCGCAGAGGATGCTTAGTACTTCTCGAATAATGTATGTAGGTACACGGGAAATAGCACCATCTTTCGGCTACATGTCCAAAGCTGCAGGCTGTGTGTGTGTGTGTGTGTGTGTGTGTGTGTGTGTGTGTGTGTGTGTGTGTGTGTGTGTGTGTGTGTGTGTGTGTGTGTGTGTGAGAGAGAGAGAGAGAGAGAGAGAGAGAGAGAGAGGAGAGAGAGAGAGAGGAGAGAGGAGAGAGAGAGAGAGAGAGAGAGAGATGATTTGTGGATGGGATTAATAGGGATGGATGGATGCTGCTGCTGCTTATGATGATGATAGACGAGACTTGCACAGTGTCTGTTTAAAAGGAGGGTGAGTTGCACAATTCGTCGACTTTACTCTCTCGTCCAACACCATCTGAGTCCAGCAGCAAGACAGCTGGAGACGGAGTCGGATGCAGTGGATGACCACGATGTCTTTCATGTCTCACCATGCTGACAGAGCATTCCATAATTCATTACTGGGAGCCGCCTTTTTGCCCGTTGGATCAGTCTGTGATTTCCTCCGCGCAGTCCGCCAAGTCCAGTCTCCACAGGCTTAGGTAGACGAGCCCTATTTCACCGAGGGGTTGAGACCGTGGGCTACCCTCCCCTGGTTCTGCCAGCCTGTCAAAGCTGTTGCCCGGGGTGTGGCCATTGTCGCATGTTCACATCTACGGGGAGCCACAAGTGAGAGCCAAGTGCTGAGTGAGGACTAAAGATGTGGATGTGCAGCCCTAAGAAAGACTTGGCAAGTACCTTCACCAGAGATGCTCTCTACAGGACACCCCGTATATACATACAGTGAATTCACAAAACAAGGAAGTTTATGAAATCACTATAAAAAAAAATTATAATTTTGCAAAATTTCTATTTCACTCGGGGTTTTTGCCTATTCCCTATTTTTTTAAAGGGATTTTACAAAGTTGCTGTTTTGTGGATTACGTTTCTTGACGATTTTACTGCAAAGTGTTAAGGCAATTTGCAAAGTTCAGAAATTACAATGTACAATATGAATACAGTCATGACTAACTGATCATAACTATTAAAATAATTTTCAGGATTATGTTTATTTTCCTTATTGCGATGTCAAAGCTCTTGTTTACCGACGTTGTGGTTGTTGCTTTTGATACGGCTCTTGTTATTGTAGTCACCGGCGTAGTCAGGTTTGGAGTATCTTTTGTCGTTGTAGTATAGACATTTTTGGGTAAGAATAATTGCAAAGGACACCACTCACGATTTAAATCGTTTAAATCAAGCTCGCTATATTCACAAGTCAAGGGTATTGATTTTCTAACATTACTAAATTATCTGACAGCTTTAAAAGCGACAGTGGTGCTGTCAGTCTTATAAATCGAATTTAATGTTATGGTGTCAGGTCAGACAAATGGTCTGCTACTGGTAAAGCTGTAGCCCAGTACTACCTGTCACAGTTGGAGACTTGGAGAGGGATTGGCGCCACCAAGGATTAACCTAAGCCCACAGAAAAGTCATGAGAGATACAACATACCAGCAATCCGGTGGCGGCGGGTCACGACATGAGACCGGGTGGAA
>JAFLJL010002792.1:127780-142780 GCA_018398815.1 Conus ventricosus
GTAGAAAATTTTGGAAAAATCAAATCCAAAACAGAATTTGTAAAATCCCTTAAAAATTTAGTGAATAGACAAAAACCCGAGGGGAAAAGTAATTTTGCATATTTACTGAAATTTTTAGCGATTTATGAATACCCTTTTTTTAAATTCACGAACATAATATATATATATATTATATATAATATATATTTATATTATTATATATATAAAATATATAATTAGGGGAGAGAGAGAGAGAGAGATGATAGATAGATAGATAGATAGTTTAGATAGATAGATGTGTGTGTGTGTGTGTGTGTGTGTGTGTGTGTGTGTGTGTGTGTGTGTGGTGTGTGTGTGTTGTGTGTTTTGTAATGTGTTTTATGCATGTGTGTTATTGCTCTAAACACGAACTTGATGTACTTGATGCAAACTGGTCAGAGAAGGAAACTTGGTGTTTTGGTGATGTAGGCTATATTATCCTAAAGGGTTTATAGTTGGAGACTGGGGGAGGGGAGGGGGGGGGGGGGGGGTTGTGTCAAGGATTCTTGTTTGGTTTTACTTTCTAAGGCATGGATTATGTTTGGAAATTAAAAAAAAACACTTTTAAATGGTGAGAATTTGCATGTGAAAAAAAGATAGATCTAGTGAGCACATTACTTTGTTATTGCTTCTATCCTGCTTGAAATTGGTGAGTTTGATGCAGTGTAGGTGTCAGTTGCTACACTGTGTTTAAAACGCGTCATGCTTTCATTTGTTCTATTATTTGATTGAAATCCTTCTAACCCATACACGGAAAAAAACCAAATGATAAAAAGCAATAAAAGACAAGTCAACAAAAAAATGTCCTGTCATGCGGTGTGTGTGTTGTGTGGTGTGTGTGTGTGTGTGTGGTGTGTGTGTGTGTGTGTGTGTTGTGCGTGCTTTGCGCGCGCGCGCGTGCGCGGGGTGTGTGTGTGTGTGCGTGTGTGTGTGTACGTGTATGTGTGTGTTGTGTGTTGTGTGTGTGTGTCTCTCTCTCTCTCTCTCTGTTTGCCCCTGCTTTTGTTAAGTGTGTAAGACCGGGATATAAAGATGCGAAAGACACAATATCTCCGTGATACTTTAAACAGCGCAGACAACACATGTTTCGGGACGGCCGTGCACAGTAGTGGAAAGAAACTCGTGGGGAGCTGGCAGCAGGAGAGTCCTTTAGAAGAGAAGCCCCCTTCCAAGCAAGTGTTTCGGCCTTATCTCCTGACACTCTAGGGGGGTTGGGCCACACCCGGTTCATGGGTCCGGATGTCCCTCTGCTGCCCCTTTTTTTTGGGCACGTCATGGATGGGATTCAAACCCCTGGGCCCTCTGGACATGCTCATTTTCCACTTAATGACTCGCGCTCAACCACTGAGCCACTGGGGCACCCGATATTTGCAGGAAAGTTAAGCCCTTATGAAGTCACTTTGTTCCTCCTTGACCAGATCCAGCTTGAACACCTCTCTGCCGCTTCTGCCAATCTCAGGGCTTGTTTTATTCCCCCCCTGCAACTGAGAGCTGTTTCATAAGGCTGTATGGAGACGTCCTATAAACCCCTAGCTCCAATTTCTGCAGTGAGGACTTTGACCTGATACCTTCTCTCCTAAGGCTGTTTTCCCGATCAACATACTTTAGTAGTATATCATGTCACCAAAAGTGTCCAAAAACGTGCCGGAAGTTGACACCGGAATTCTTTGGGCGCCGCCACGTTGGCCACGTGTCAACTTCCGGCACGTTTTTTTGGACATTTTTGGCGACATGATATCGCCGCCCTCTTGGTCACCTGACGCAAGATGGCCGCCTCATAACGGCCCCATAGGGTCGATCCCCGTATGGGGTGGCATATCCAGTGGTGTCAGCCTTGGCGGTCGATCACGTGACCCCAAAGTGCCTCCGAAAGGGACGGGCCATTTTGGTCGATCCCTGTATGTTGTGGCCACGTAAATTTAAGGGCTGCTTTAAGGGGGGCCGCCATTTTTTGCTTTATCCCCCCGAGTAATTACTTGAGGTCCATGGCAGCCACAAAGCCTCGCCCGCCTGGGGGACGGCAATAGCCCGTGCTTTTCTTCTCTGTGGTTTTGTTATCGCCAACACACAGGGATCGAACTGACACGGCAAGCATAATACTGCGTAATTCCCCTCTCTTCTCTCTCTCTCTCTATCTCTTCTCTCTCCTCCCCCTCTCTCTCTCTCTCTCTTCTCTTTCCTTCGCCGGAGGGTCTCTTGCTAAAGGGGAAAACGGTGGGGGCCCGTGTGGCCCATGGCTCGAAAAGGGGGAAAAAACCTTTTCGGACTGGGCCCAAGGCCCACACCGTTTTCCCGTGTATAGTCAAACCCCTTCCCGGAGGGTCTTTTGGGGTTATCACGGAAGACGGTGTGGGCCCATGTGGACCCATGTCCCCAAAAAGTGTTCCCTTTTGCGAGCCATGGGGCCACACGGGCCCCCACCGCGTCGAGACTGTATAAAATGTCACCTTTAATTCCTTTTTAAAATTTTTACCTATATTTTCGAAATTTTAGGACAAGGGGGAGAATTTGTGGTTTTGGGGGCAAAACTAAAAATTTTATTGAAAAATTCTATAATTAAAAGAGATATGGGATTTTAAAGACCCTTCTGGGTCCCAGGGGCCCCCCACCGTCGGCGAAAGGTTTCCCCCCCTGCGGGCAAATAAAAAACTCTTCTCAAAGATGGGCCTTATAGACCGGTCATTGCCGAGATCGTCCACCCGGGGAGGTAATAGCCCCTCATTAGCCGCCCCCTGGCGAGGTTTGGGGTTTGTGGTGCCCTCTGGACATCAGTGTCTACATACGGGGCATAAAAGCAAACATGGCGGCCTCCTTAAACCCCCCATCTTAGTGACTTGGCCACAACATACAGGCCGACAAAAAGGGCCTCCCTTTCGGCGGCCATCTTGGCGCACGTATCCCTATGCCAAAAGGTGAGCGCCCTCAAGAGACGTGGCCCCACATACAGGCATCGACCAATATGGCGCCGATCATAAGGCGGATTTGCGTCACTGATCAAAATGCAGCGATATCATGTAGGTGAAAAATGTCTAAAAAAAAGGGGCCGGAAATGACACCCGGGAAATCCATGGGCGCCGCCATGTTGGCCCCGGGTGCTGGGGGCCCCCCATCTTGGTCCGTGACGCAAGTGGCGCCTCCGACCAATTGGCGCCGCCCATGGGGGGCCCCATCTTGCTGACGTGACCCAGTGGCGGGGGCCCCGCCCATTGGCCAACGGGGGGCTTATGGGGTTCCCGGGGTAACTTTCGGGCCCCTTTTTTTTTTTAAACCCCTTTACCCATATAATAACTCTTGGGTGAACAGAAGGAAAAGTTTCACGATCGACAAGTACAGTTTTAAAGTTTTTGGCAAACAAAAAGTGTTCCAACATTTAAAAAGAAAAACAAACGTGTCATTTTCATCTGGGGGGGTTTTTTTAGACACGCCCCTTTTAGAAGAAGTTTTGATTTTGTGGAAAAGAAGCGAAAGGGACTTATAGGCCGCGACTAGCTTTCCCCCCGATTATAAAGGCTTTCCGAGAGACAAGCAGAGTACCAACGGCGGGTATAGTCGTGAGTGACCAAGGGCAGAAATTAAACTTGTTATCCTACAGCTTCCCTTCCCTAACCAGTGGTCGGTGTGTCTGGGTCGGGTTTCCTCTATAAAAAAAAAAGGGGGGGGGGTTGGGGGGGGTGGTGTTGGTGGGGGGGGGGGGGGGGGGGTGAACCAAAAAAGGGAGTCATCGCAGAGGATGCTTAGTACTTCTCGAATAATGTATGTAGGTACAGGGAAATAGCACCATCTTTCGGCTACATGTCCAAAGCTGCAGGCTGTGTGTGTGTGTGTGTGTGTGTGTGTGTGTGTGTGTGTTTTGTGTGTGTGTGTGTGTGTGTGTGTGTGTGTGTGTGTGGTGGGAGAGAGAGAGGAGAGAGAGAGAGAGAGGAGAGAGAGGGAGAGAGAGAGAAGGGAAAAGAGAGAGGGAGAGAGAGAGAGAGAGAGAGAGATGATTTGTGGATGGGATTAATAGGGATGGATGGATGCTGCTGCTGCTTATGATGATGATAGACGAGACTTGCACAGTGGGCTGTTTAAAAGGGGGTGAGTTGCACAATTCGTCGACTTTACTCTCTCGTCCAACACCATCTGAGTCCAGCAGCAAGACAGCTGGAGACGGAGTCGGATGCAGTGGAAAGACCACGATGTCTTTTATGTCTCACCATGCTGACAGAGCATTCCCTAATTCATTACTGGGAGCCGCCTTTTTGCCCGTTGGATCAGTCTGTGATTTCCTCCGCGCAGTCCGCCAAGTCCATCTCCCCAGGCTTAGGTGACGAGCCCTATTTCACCGGGGGTTGAGGACCCGTGGGCTACCCTCCCCTGGTTCTGCCAGCCTGTCAAAGCTGTTGCCGGGGTGTGGCCATTGTCGCATGTTCACATCTACGGGGAGCCCCCAAGTGAGACCCAAGTGCTGAGTGAGGACTAAAGATGTGGTGTGCAGCCCTAAGAAGACTTGGCAAGTACCTTCACCAGAGAGCTCTCTACGGGACACCCGTATATACATACAGTGAATTCACAAAACAAGGAAGTTTATGAAATCACTATAAAAAAAAATTATAATTTTGCAAAATTTCTATTTCATCGGGGTTTTTGCTATTCCCTATTTTTTTTAAAGGGATTTTACAAAGTTGCTGTTTTGTGGATTACGTTTCTTGACGATTTTAACTGCAAAGTGTTAAGGAAATTTTGGGCAAATTTCAGAAATTACAATGTACAATATGAATACAGTCATGACTAAATGATCATAACTATTAAAAAAATTTTCAGGATTATGTTTATTTCCTTATTGCGATGTCAAAGTCTTGTTTACCGACGTTGTGGTTGTTGCTTTTGATACGGTCTTGTTATTGTAGTCCCCGGCGTAGTCAGGTTGGAGTATCTTTTGTCGTTGTAGTATAGACATTTTTGGGTAAGAATAATTGCAAAGGACACCACTCACGATTTAAATCGTTTAAATCAAGCTCGCTATATTCACAAGTCAAGGGTATTGATTTTCTAACATTACTAAATTATCTGACAGCTTAAAAAGCGACAGTGGTGCTGTCAGTCTTTATAAATCAAATTTAATGTTATGGTGTAGGTCGAAAATGGTCTGCTATGGTAAAGCTGTAGCCCAGTACTACCTGTCACAGTTGGAGACTGGAGAGGGATTGGCGCACCAAGGATTAACCAAACCCACAGAAAAGTCATGAGAGATACAACCATACCCAAAGCAACATCCCGGATGGGGCCGGGGCCGGGTTCCCAACGACCGCGCTTCCCACTGACAAGCACCAGGGTGGAAGTGAAAAGTCAGCTACTGGGGCAAAGAACATCATACAAGCGCCAACTGAGAAAATTACCATTGGAACCTGGAATTTTTCTTACACTCCATCAGTGCGGCAAAGTAAAAGAACTAGAGCACGAGCTGAGACGTTCCCAATGGGACATTGTGGGTATGTCGGAAGTAAGATGGACAGGCTTTGGAGAAGCAATCACAGAGGAAGGACACAAGATGGGGTACAGTGGCGAAGAGTCACTACATGAAAAAGGCGTAGTTTATCGTAACGCAAAGAAATCACTGGATGCATCTTGAGCTGCACACTGTTAACAGCAGAATCATCAGCATTCGTGTGTCAGCCAAACCAAAGAACATCAACATCTAAGGTGTATGCTCCAATACCAGCCACGAAGATCAGGCGGTGGAAGAATTCTACGAGAAAGTAGAAGACCCCATCGAAAACCCCAAGAAGGACTCATCATAGTTCAGGGGGACTTCAACGCCAAAGTCGGCCAGATGCCTACAAAGACTGGGCTGGAACAGTGGTCAATACGGCACAGGGGAAACTAACGACAGGGGAACTTCGCCTTCTGGAGTTTGCTGCACCCAACGGCTCCCCATTGCCAACACCCTTTTACCCCACAAACTGTAAAGAAGAAAAACCCGGGCATGCGCCGAACGGAATGACCCCATAACCAGATCGATTTGTCCTCACTCCGGGGCGCTTCAAATCAAGCATCAATAAAGCAAAGACGAGGACATACCCGGAGCTGATATAGGCAGCGCCCCACGATCTCGTGCTGCCACAATGAAGTCAAATTGAAGAAAAAGTACCAAGCTGCGCAGCCACGCATCAAGTTTGACCGGGAAAGAAGCTAAAAAGACCCAGAGATAGAAGAGGCATTCAGGCACAGCTCGGGGGGGCAGTTCGCAGCACTAAAACTCCTGGACAATGACATCAACGACCTCACAAACAGCTTAAATGAGGCAGTCTGCGAAACGCAGAGGAGGTACTTGGGCGACAGAGGAAGAAACACCAAGCATGGATCTCAAACGACATCCTTGACCTCTGCGACAAAGAAGATCACTGAAGAATACGAAAAATTCCAGCCCTGAAAAAAGCCGCACAGTATCGAAAAACCAACAAAACCCTTTTAAGAAGGAATGATTGAAGCCAAAGAACAATGGATCAAAAAATCAGTGCGAGAACATCGAGAAAGGCATGAAAAAGGGAAAAAAGCAAACATGCCTTCACCCCCACTGAAAAACTCACCAAGACGCAGCAAAACAGATCGTCAGTCATCGAGGATACCCCAGGCGAGCTGCTGACAGGAAAGCTCCGCTGTTTTGAACAGATGGATCAGTTCTGCCCAAGAACTTTACAACTACCCTATACAGCCTGACACAGTCTGTTTGAGGGGGACTCCACCATCAAGGGAATCCCCACCCTACCGTGATGAGGAAGAAGTGGAAGAAGCATCGGCAGCCTTCCGGCAGGGAAAAACACCTGGGAGCAGACAATATTCCAAACAGAGCTGATCAAACATGGGGGAAGGAATTGGTCACTCTAGTAAAAATCGATTTGTCAGAAGATCTGGAGACAAAAAGTGGCCCACAGAATGGACTCAATCACTCATCATCCCCTGCCAAAAGGGAAATCTACGCCAATGCCAGAACTACAGAACAATAAGTCTCATTAGCCACACCAGTAAAATCATGCAGGGGCATCTTGAATCGACTGAAGAAAGAGGCGGAAGAACACCTGGCGGAAGAACAAGCGGATTCAGGGCAGGCAGAAGCACAGTAGAACAGATCTTCACCTGCCGGATACTGAAGGAGAAACATCTACAACATCAGAGAGACCCGGTTCCACAACTTCATTGACTTTAGGAAAGCGTTTGACAGGGTGTGGCACAAGGGTCGTGGCAGGTGCTCAGAAAGTTTGGCATAGAGGAGGGTTTTCGTCCAAACCATCCAGGCGCTGTATAACACCGCCAGCAGCGCAGTCCTCCTCAACAAACCCGATAGGGGACTACTTCAAGACCACAGTTGGAGTCCCTCAAGGCTGCCTGCTATCTCCCGTACTGTTCAAACTTTTCCTGGAAAAAAATCATGCGTGAAACCCTCCATGACTTCCCCTCACTGTCTCCATCGGAGGAAGAAACCATCAATAATCTGGGTTCGCAGATGAAAATCGACCTGATGGGAGGCAGCAACGAAGAACTACAAGACCTGACAAAGAGACTGGAAGAAAGGGAGGTGGCTATGGAATGGAAGTGAGACAGAAAAAAGCAAAGTCCTGGTCAAACAGCACAACCAACACCCATGCTGAAATCTACATGAACGGACAACAGCTTGAAGAAGTGGGCGCTTTCAAATACCTTGGCGCCACTCTCACCAAAGACGGTCGCTCTACAACAGAAATCAAGACCCGACTAGCGATCGCAACAGCGCAATGGCAAAGCTAAACAAGATCTGGAAGAGCAGGGAGATCAGCTTTCCTACAAAGATGAGCTGTACAAGTCCCTGGTGCTGTCCATCCTGCTGTATGGCTGCGAAAGCTGGACCATGACAGCAGAGACCACCCGAGAATCCAGACGTTTGAAACTAAAGCTTCAGGGCTTGCTCGGGATCTCTTGGCAAGACCGGAAGACAAACGACCCTTTTGAGGAAACCCAAAAAAACATCACTTGCAGGCCCCCAAGAACCCTCTTTGGGAACAGTCAAAAAGGGAGCTGTTTGTGGTTTGGGCATGTCATACGCCACATTCACTGCCCAAAACAGTCATCCAGGGGCACGCTGAAGGCGGCAGACGAAGGGGACGACAAGCCAAATTTCTGGATGGACAAACATCAAAGAATGGACCAGGGTGGATGGCCCACGCTGATGCGACAGGCAGAGGACAGGGCCGGATGGCGGTGCCTGGCTTCGGAGTGTCTTCATCTCTCCTTACGCCATCATGGGGCAAGGAATGATGATGATGATGATGTATGAAGTCGTGCATAGTAAACCAACGGTACTCGGATGCTGAGGTTCTGTTTTAGGTGGTTCAGATAACCAAAAACGTGGGGGGGAAAGGGGGTGTAATGGGCAGTTTATCACCGCCTATTACCCTCCCGGGGTACAGGCCCCCAACAGGACCTCCAGGCATCTCTGTCCTGGGCTCTTCTTTCCGCTGGTTCCATGTCATCCCAATGTTCCTTTATGTCAGCTTCCAGGTCCCGGCGCCCCCGGTGTTCTTTGGGCCGACCTCTTTTTCGCTGTCCTTGAGGATTCTGGTTGAGAGAAAGGCGGTCGGCCTTGTGGCTTCCCGAGACTTCAGGCTTTCACCACAGGGCGGCATACATCTTCTTGTCGAAGCCCCATCTTTTTAAAAGGCGAGGTGCGATTGGCCTTGGTGGGTTTTTGTAGCTGTGGTTTTGTTTAAGGGGCTGGGGGTTTTTAGTTTGGCCCCGCCCAACCCTCCTCCGGGCTTGGGCCGGAGTCGTATTTAAAAATGTGCTCTTTAAAACTTTGGTCGCAGCGACAGTTTTTCCCGGGAAAACTGAGGGGTTTCATAAAAAATTATCGCTGAGCGAATAATTTCTTTTAAGTTGGTTAGCGCAAAGGGAAATTTCACGGAAATGCCCAAAAAATTTGGGCCCTCCCCTTAAAAAAAAAAAACCCATGTGGGCCGACAGCATTTCATTTTTAAAAAAAAATTGCTGCCGAGAAAAGTTGTCCTTGGGGAAGTTTTTGTTTTAAAAAATTTACGCCCGTCGAAGACAAGTTCGGTTTTTCACCAACTCTGCCCCACCCCCCTCTCTCAGGGTTTTTTACGTATCATTTCCCCCATTGTTTTTTCTGTTTTTATTTTATTGTGTCTCCCTTGATTTGTCGGTCTTCTTTCTGTTCTATTTGTTTTTCTCGCTCATTCCTTTTATGTGTCGCCCCCTCTATCTGATTGACTCTCTTTGTTTAACTTGCCCACCCAAAAGGGTTGTCGTTGGTCTTGCCTTTCCCCCCCCCCCCCCCCCCCCACCCCCCCCCCCCCCCCCCCTTTTGCCCTTTTCCTCTCTTTTCCTCTTCTCTTATCTCTCTTCTCTCTTTTCTCTCTCTCTCTCTCTCTCCCCTCTCTCTAGGGGAGGGGAAAGAAAAGTGTGCTGTATGTGGACAAAGAGCGTGACGGTGTGTGTGTGTGGGGGTGTGTTTTGTGTGTGGGGGGGTGTGTGTGTGTGTGGTGTGTGGTGTGGTGTGTTTTGTGTTTTTTGTATGTGTGGGGTTGTGTGTGTGTTGTGTGTGTGTGTGTGTTTGTGTGTGTGGGGTGTGGGTGGTGTTTGTGTGTGTGTGTGTGTGTGTGTGTGTGTTTGGGGCCTGAAACATGCATTCATGCCCCAAATTATAGTTGTGAATTCATTTGCCCAATAATCACGCAATTTTCCTTCCCCCCCTTTCCCTCCCCTCTTCTCTCTCTCTTCTCTCTCTCTCTCCCTTCCTCTCCCTCCCCCCTTCCCCTCCCTCTCTTTCTTTCTCTGTTCTCTCCCACCCTCTCTCATTTTCTCTCTATCCCTCCCTCTTTTCTCTCTTTTCTCTCTCTTCTCTCTCTCTCTTTTCTCTCTCTTCTCTTCTCTCTCTCTCTCTCTCTCTCTCTCCCCCCCCTCCCCCCTTAGGATACCCAGTATAAATTTTACATCCCCCCGGCCCCTTAAAATTCTTCTCGGGGGAACGTTTAATCTTCCCCCTTTGACAACTGAATAAAACCTTTAAAAGACTTTCCCAAAAACCCTGCAAGTTACGCAAAAAATGTTTTGCGATATGTTTTGAGTGTTTGGTTTGTTGGTGTTTTCCCCGCGCTTTGCGCTTTTTTCGTGTTCCATTGTGTGTGTGTGGTTTGTGTTGTGTGTTGTGTGTGTGTGTGTGTGTCTGTGTGTTTTGTGTTGTGTGTGTGTGTGTGGGTGTGTGTGTGTGTGTGGGTGTGTGGGTGTGTGGGGGTGTGTTTTGTGTGTGTGTTTTGTGAGAGAGAGAGAGAGAGAGAGAGAGAGAGAGGGAGAGAAGAAAAGAGAGAGAGAGAGAGGGTGGGGGGGACTACGCACACCGCAGGGACATACGCATCCCTAGGCCAAACGCACCCCAAAACACCACACTTTTTTTCCCTCACTCTTTGCACCCCCTTTTCAGTAAGGAGGGCCCCAAAAACCCGGGTTAAAGGAGGTTGATAGGTCAGAGAAAAGGAGGGACACAAACCTTTTGAAGAGGTTTGATGGGTTTGGGATGGTTGGGCATGAGGGGAGGTAAAACCCGGGGAACAAATGTAAAATTTTTTCCCCCAAAATTATTAAAAAAAAGGGGTAACAGGGCTTTTGTGAATGTCAATAGGATAATCATGGGAAGACAATATGGATAGTCATGGGAAAAAAAACAGAGACAAAAAAAATCGTTTAAATAGCCCCCATTTCTTATTTTATGGATTTCCTTTTTTAATTTACATGCTAAAACCCAACTCTTAAAACCCCTTTCCCTTTCCCTCAAATTCTCCAAATTTCTGTTTGAACCCTTTTTTTAAAGAAGAAAAAAACCAAAAAAAAAACAAAAACAATATGATTTTTTGTTTTTTCCTTGGCATTTTTGTTTCTTTTCCCAAGTTGCGGGCTTTTGGCCCTGCTCTTTAATTAATAGGCCAAAATAGTGTACAAAGAAAAAAAGAGAATAATTTTGAAAATGATATTTGAAAAATTTTTCGTTCTTAGCTTTTTTAAACCGCTTCGCCTTTTGGGACTATGTGCCCTTTTTATTAAATTTTTCCCGCGGTTAACAAACGAACACTGTCTTTATTTTGGTAAAAAAGGAACTTCATTTTTTGAAAAGTTGGGGTTTGTCTTTTTCGAAAAGACTTCAGGGGTTTTTAAAAAGATCCGTTTGGTCGGCTGTGTGTGTGTTGGGGTGTGTGTGTTTTGTGTGGGTGTGTGGTGTGTGTGTGTGTGTGTGTGGTGGTGCGTGCGTGCGTGCGTGCGTGGTGCGTGGTGCGTGCGTGCGGCTTTTTGGGTGCTTTGGGGGTTGTGCTGGCTGTTTTATAAATTCACAGTTCGCAGAGCATATTGTTTTTTGTGATTATGATGATGTTGATGATGTTGATGATGTTTTGTTGGGGGAGGTTGTTTTTTCACAAAGGGGAAATTGTGACTTTTTTTGGGGGCCCTACACGTTTTCCTTTTATGAAAGAGTAAGTAAAAATGTTCAAGGGGCAGGAGCTTTTACTCACTCTTTTAAAGTAGCAGAAATGGACCCCTTGTAAAAAAAAAAAAAGTACAACCCCTTTAGGCTGCAATAAAAAAATTTCTCCAATGAAAGTGTTTTAGCCTTCAGTTAGAAGTTAAGTTTTCTTGTTTAGAAAGGGGGGACCTACTTGGAAAAGGGTTTGTTACTTTTTGTTTGTTACCCTGTAAAGGGGGAAATTTGGTTTTAAAGCGGGCCCGTAGATAAAAATTGGGGGGGTTTCTAAAAAATTTAAAAAATTTAAAATATGACGAGATTAAATTCAGATTTTTTTGGTGTTTCATTGTTGCCCAAACATAAATTCCTCTGCTTGAAAACCCTGGGGTGGGGCCCGGGGAAAAAATAACCCACAGTAAGCATTTGAAAAATTTTGTACTAATTTTTTTTACCTCTATGGTTTTGTTAAATTTTAAAAACATGGTAAAATTTAAAAGGAACTGTTTGCTTTTGCTTTTATCGAATTTTAACATATTATAAAAAACCCCTTTAAAAAAAAAGAGTATTTTTTTGATGTGTGTCATGGTAGGGTTTTTTTTTGCCATGGTTAAAATGGATAAAATGAATCCCCTGTTTGGTAAGTTGGGCCGTGCCCAATTAAACCTACTGTATAGGTTTTTTTACCCATTCATTAGAAGTTTATTTGCGGTTGTTTTTTTCAGTGTCAGTATTTTTTGTTTGGCCCGAAAGTTTTGTGTATGTGTGGTTGTGGGTGTGCCCGTGTGTGGTTGGTGTGTGTGTGTGTGTGTGGGGTGGGGTTGGGGGTGTGGTGGTGTGTGTGTTGTGTGGGTGTGTGTGTGTGTGTGTGTGTGTGTGTGTGTGTGTGTGTGTGTGTGTGTGTGTGTGTGTGTGTGTGTGCGTGGGGTGCGCATGCCCATGCATGCACGTATGAGGCACCCATTTTTTGGAAGAAAAATATCCAAAAAATTGAGGTGCTTTGAAAGTTTCTTTTTGGGTTTTGAAAATTTTTTCGTTGTCTTCTTTCAAAGGGAAACCATCCAAAACAAAAAAATTCTTATTTTTGGGTTAGGTTTTACATTTTTAACTGGGTTTTATTTTTGGACCCTTTGGTGCCCCTTTAAAAGAGCGTTTTAAAGAAAAAAAACCCTTTTTTAAGTCACGTTTTTTGTTTTTTTCTGCGTTGTTTTTTCTTTTAATAGATTTAAAAACTTTAGAAAAAAAAAATGGGTTATCCTTTCAACCAAATTCTATGTTTAAATTTTTTCAAATTACGGGGTTTCCCTTGGGGCTTTGAATGCCCTTAAAAAAATGCAGGGAAAGGGAAAACCCAAAGATGTTTGAAGCTTTTGCATTATTGGTTGATTAAATTTTGGGTTTCTTTTTTTGACCCAAAAAAGGGTTTCTTTGATCGTTTTTAAATTTATGATTTTAAGTGCCCCAGAAGCACTGCATTTAAAGCAAGACAACTGGGAAAATATTTTGTTTTGCGATTTGGGCTTTATTGCTTTTAGACTCTATTAGGGTTTTGTTTTGGTTTTTGACAAAATTTAAGGATAATCATTTTTCTTTTTAAGGGTTTTGTTTTAAAAGTGTTGAAACCCTGGGTGTTTTTAAATGGATTATGAAAAAAGTCAACATTTATTATGGCCAACAGGGCAAACAAAATTGGTTTGGGTTTTTTGGGCTAATGCGTGTCGGTTAATATAGGGCCCCGGGGCCCCAAAATTTAAAACCCACCCCCCCTCCTTTTTAACCCCAAATGTTTTCTTTGTGGGGGTTCCTTTTTTTTTAAAGAATTTTATTATTTTTTATATAGAACTTTTTGAAATAAAGATAGCCTTTTTATGGTTTACTATATGAAGCTCTTATGGTAAGCTTTACAAATTAAATTTAAAACCCTTTAGTGAAGTGAAAATTTGTGAAAGGGGGGTAGGGCTGCATTTCTTTTGGGGGTTTTAACTTTTCCAATCTTCCCCCCCTTTCGTTGTGCCCGATTTTTAGGGCCCACGTTTTTGATAAAAACATCCATTTCACAGCACACACCCACACACCCCACACAACCCCCCACACACAACACACACACCCCAAAATCGTTCACAAACGCATACACACCAAAAAACACACACACAAACACACACACAAACACCCACACACACACCCAAAAAACCAAAACCCCCACAACACACACACACACACCCCCACACCACACACACCCCAACACAAACACGAAAACACACACACATACACACGGAAAGGGAAAAATTTTTCCTTTTGTCGAAAAAAAATTTTTTAAAAAAAAAATCATTGCCCACAATTTTTTATTTTATTTTTGGGAAGGCTGAAATTTTTTTCTGTGATTTTTTGAGGGTCGACCCCCGGCGACGTTTTTTCACTTTGCAGAAAAAATGTCGCTGTGAAAATTGCGCTGCGACCCTATTTCACAGGAAAAGTTAACTCTGGCAGGGAAGATTTTAAAGTTGAAAAAGTGTCGCAAGCGTCAGTATTTTACGCTACAAATTTTTTTTCCCTTTTTCCTGGTTTGCAAAAAAAACTGTCGCAAATTTTGAGCGACGTAGTTTATGGACAGCTACAATATTTCTATGGAATTTTTTTGTTTAAAATTGTCGCGGGGGCAAATTTTTTTCCCGCAAAATTTTTGCTGCCCAAAAATATTTCACGTGAAAAAGCTATCGCTGGTACCCAAATTCCCCGGCGACGTATTTTTACGAAAACCCCGGCTGGGTTCCGAAGGGTCTCCGGGGAGTTTTCATGGGCAGTTTCACACAGAAAAAATAAAATCTTCTTCAATCAAAAAATCAAAAATTTCAGGGAAGGCTATAAAGCGACATCGAAAGCAGGGACCGATAAAAAGAAGTACATTTTTTTCCCTCCCCCACCACCCAAAAACCAAAAAATATGTATTGCTTTTTTGTGTGTGTGTGTGTGTGGGGGGGGGGGGGGGGGGGGGGGAGGGGGGGGAAACGATGTTTTTTTCCCCCCCCATCAGTTTTGAGCGGAAATTTTTGTAAGGTCAAAATTGTCTCTTCCGGGCAGTGCTTTGGGCGTTAATGCATGGGCCGCGGATTTGGGAGGTTTCTACTGCGATGAAAGCAGTTTTATTGGGTTTTTTTTTTTGAAAATGGTGACAGTTCAGTATTTGGATATAAACCCCGTGGGTTTAGAGATGTGTGTGGGTGTGTGTGGGTGTTGGGTGTGTGGTGTTTGATTTTTTGTGGGGGGTTTATTTTTTTTCCCCTCCCCCAGTATAAGCGGAAAAAGTCAAAAATTTCTCTTTTGGGGAGTTGCCCTTGAAGTTTTTAAAAGGGGGCCCCACCCATTAAAATTGGGATGTTTTTGGGGTTTCTCAAAAGTATGGGTCGAGCGTGTTTCGATGTAAAAAGTTAAATTTTCTTCTTTGGAAAATCAAATTCTATCCGTGTTTCGGGGCGTGCAAGTAGCCAAATTTGTGACTGCCC
>JAFLJL010002792.1:147780-157780 GCA_018398815.1 Conus ventricosus
AAGCGGCAACAGTCGTAGGCTTGATCAAGCACTCATAAAAATGGCCAAGATTGCACGAAGTGCGTTCTATGTTGCTGAGAGGTGAAAGTTTGTGCGTCTGGCGTGTGCGACCTGGGGGCACATTAATTTTTTTGGACAAAAACTCACAGCAGTGCTGTTGCAAAGACCAAGTCGTATAAAGCAATAGATGAACATTTTCCTGTGCGCAATGAAGACAGAGAGAAGTAGACGACGACTGGTGTGATTTCTGCTGTCGTGAAGTTCTGCCAGTTTTTGGCAGAACACAACCTTCCGCCTCTACTTTCTGATCACTTCGCCGATCTTGTGAAAGGAGTGTTCCCGATTGCATATGGGCCCCAAATTTCAAATGTAAAAAGACTAAAACAACTCGGATTGTGAAACAAACTTTGGCTCCCTCCTACACAGATATTGTGACTGAAAGGTGCAAAAGTGGACCCTTTTTCCTGATGATTGACAAAAGCAGTGACAGAAATGAAGAGACGAGACTTGCTATCCTGGTGGTGATGGTTTCTGTGGGCCCAAGTTCCAAATCCAGGTTCCTGGACATGCCGAGGCTGCAGGGTGGTGCGTTAGATGTGATCTTCAATGTTGCTGGTGATGACATGAGGTAGGATTCATACTAACATTCAAGTTTAGACAATGATGCAGACTTGAAACTGTTTGCGTGGGTCGGGAGGGGTGGTGTGTGTGTGTGTGTGTGTGTGGGGGGGGGGGGGGGGGGGGGGGGGAGGGGGGGGGGGAGGGGGGGGATTCATGCAAATAGACTAGTGTTCTTGAAAAAAGTGAACAATACCGTGGGATGATGTTCATTGTAGCAGGTGAAATAATGTGTTGGCATTAAAAATATTATGCTCGTGTTGGTTGAGAAGAGATAGAAAGAAGAGATTGAAATGATCAGTGAGGAACAGGGTATCATGTGTTTAAAAAAAAAGAGGGGGGGGGGGGGGGAGAGACGGGAGAAAAACACACACACACAAAAAAAACATTTATGCTCCTTTGAAAAAAACCAAAAGTATTTTCAAGGAGAACCAAAAACCAAACAGGATTTTTTTAAAGTAATGGCAGTGATTATCATCCTGTAGCACTGTTATCAAATGACTATCACCATCAAGGTTTCTTTCTTTTCTTTTTAGTTACAACTCCCTGTCTCCTGTCTGTCTGTCTCCCTGTCTGTCTGTCTCCTGTCTCCCTGTCTGTCTCCCTGTCTCTCTGTCTGTCTGCCTCCCTGTCTCCCTGTCTGTCTGTCTCCCTGTCTCCCTGTCTGTCTGTCTCCCTGTCTGTCTGTCTCCCTGTCTGTCTGTCTCCCTGTCCGTCTGTCTCCCTGTCTGTCTGTCTGTCTCCCTGTCTGTCTGTCTGTCTCCCTGTCTGTCTCCCTGTCTCCTGTCTGTCTCCGTGTCTCCCTGTCTGTCTGTCTCCCTGTCTCCCTGTCTGTCTGTCTGTTGAAATAAACAAAGCTTGCTCTTATGTCTTAGATTGAAGAAATAGGGGGAGATAAGCATTCATATCTGCAGTGGTAGATGATTCTGCCTAACTAACTGAGTGGGTGAATGGGGAAAAATAAAATAAATGCTTCTCAAAATGAGCCTTCAGCAAGCTTATAGTCTCCAAAGGGAAGACATCCTCCAATGGGGAGGGAAACTCACTAATATATATAACTCCTGGTCATATATCGATATGTCGAAACTTGGTTGTTTCTTGACCGCGGAAAGTGGTAATTTGACTCCTCTGCCTTTTCAGTTTTAAGAAGAATGCAATCCCAGAAAGGCTGATGTGAAATACCGTAGTATGTTTGTTGAGTTTTCAAAAAACCAACCAAAGGTGCCACCTAAGAAGCAAAAGAAAATCATGAAAGAGCAAAAACAAGCTACATTTTCTTGTGAAAAGTAGAAAATATAAAAAGATATCCTCTTAAGACAAGTGCTGAGGGCCAGTTCTTGGAATGAATCCGCAAGGGATTAAAATACAACAAACTAATAAATTCCAAGGATAAGTACCGAGCACCGTTCCAGCAACTTACAGAGCAGCTTGGTGTTGCAATGACTGCAAGGAATATTGAATTATAAACAAAGCTTGCTCTTATGTCTTAGATTGAAGAAATAGGGGGAGATAAGCATTCATATCTGCAGTGGTAGATGATTCTGCCTAACTAACAGTATGTGCTTGAGTGGGTGAATGGGGAAAAAATAAAATAAATGCTTCTCAAAATGAGCCTTCAGCAAGCTTATAGTCTCCAAAGGGAAGACATCCTCCAATGGGGAGGGAAACTCACTAACATATAACTCCTGGCCATATACCGATATTTCGAAACTTGGTTGTTTCTCCTCAGTGACCGCGGAAAGTGGTAATTTGACTCCTCTGCCTTTTCAGTTTTAAGAAGAATGCAATCCCAGAAAAGGCTGGTGTGAAATACCGTAGTATGTTGAGTTTTCAAAAAAACCAACCAAAGGTGCCACCTAAGAAGCAAAAGAAAATCATGAAAGAGCAAAACAAGCTACATTTTTCTTGTGAAAAGTAGAAAATATAAAAAGATATCCTCTTAAGACAAGTGCTGAGGGCCAGTTCTTGGAATGAATCCGCAAGGGATTAAAATACAACAAACTAATAAATTCCAAGGATAAGTACCGAGCACCATTCCAGCAACTTACAGAGCAGCTTGGTGTTTCAATGACTGCAAGAAATATTGAATTATAAACAAAGCTTGCTCTTATGTCTTAGGTTGAAGAAATAGGTGGAGATAAGCATTCATATCTGCAGTGGTAGATGATTCTGCCTAACTAACAGTATGTGCTTGAGTGGGTGAATGGGGAAAAATAAAATAAATGCTTCTCAAAATGAGCCTTCAGCAAGCTTATAGTCTCCAAAGGGAAGACATCCTCCAATGGGGAGGGAAACTCACTAACATATAACTCCTGGTCATATACCGATATTTCGAAACTTGGTTGTTTCTCCTCAGTGACCGCGGAAGGTGGTAATTTGACTCCTCTGCCTTTTCAGTTTTAAGAAGAATGCAATCCCAGAAAAGGCTGATGTGAAATACCGTAGTATGTTTGTTGAGTTTTCAAAAAACCAACCAAAGGTGCCACCTAAGAAGCAAAAGAAAATCATGAAAGAGCAAAACAACTTACAAGAGCATTTCTTGTGAAAAGTAGAAAATATTAAAAAAACCTTCTCTGATGCACTGTCAGTACTGCAGGCTGTACAGAACCCAAAGAACAAGGACCTCAACCCCTTATCTCTGCCCTTGCCAGACTGCAACAGACTACTGAACTAACTGTCATTCAGTGGATACCCTCACACTGCAACATGGCAGGCAATGAGGAGGCAGACCAACTGGCGAAGGAAGGAGGACAGCAGCCACAAGAGGAACAGGAAATCTATGAAGAGGCCAAGACGATCATCAAGGAGAAGCAGAGGAAAAGATGGCTTCAGCTACATCCAGATTATAACCAGACAGATCCCTACTACCTCCTACCCACACCAGACCAAGTGAACATTGTGAGGCTGAGGATGGGCCACTCCAGGCTACACCATCACATGTTTACAAGATTCCGCATTGGCGAGTCTGCAGTGTGCCCCTGCGGTACAGCCCAATGACAGTGGAACACTTCCTACAAGACTGCCCAACTCACCATGACCTGAGAGCAGAGACCTGGCCTGCTGACCAACCGATGAGGGAGAAACTCTACGGATCTCTGGAGGACCTCCGCCGGACGGCAGCCTTCATCAGTGCATCTGGGGTTCCTGTCTGAGCGAACGAAGAAGAAGAAGAAGAAAAGATATCCTCTTAAGACACAAGTGCTGAGGGCCAGTTCTTGGAATGAATCCGCAAGGGATTAAAATACAACAAACTAATAAATTCCAAGGATAAGTACCAAGCACCGTTCCAGCAACTTACAGAGCAGCTTGGTGTTGCAATGACTGCAAGAAATATTGAATTATAAACAAAGCTTGCAGTCATTGCAACACCAAGCTGCTCTGTAAGTTGCTGGAACGGTGCTCGGTACTTATCCTTGGAATTTATTAGTTTGTTGTATTTTAATCCCTTGCAGATTCATTCCAAGAACTGGCCCTCAGCACTTGTCTTAAGAGGATATCTTTTTATATTTTCTACTTTTCACAAGAAAATGTAGCTTGTTTTGCTCTTTCATGATTTTCTTTTGCTTCTTAGGTGGCACCTTTGGTTGGTTTTTTGAAAACTCAACAAACATACTACGGTATTTCACACCAGCCTTTTCTGGGATTGCATTCTTCTTAAAACTGAAAAGGCAGAGGAGTCAAATTACCACTTTCTGCGGTCACTGAGGAGAAACAACCAAGTTTCGAAATATCGGTATATGACCAGGAGTTATATGTTAGTGAGTTTCCCTCCCCATTGGAGGATGTCTTCCTTCTGGAGACTATAAGCTTGCTGAAGGCTCATTTTGAGAAGCATTTATTTTATTTTTCCCATTCACCCACTCAAGCACATACTGTTAGTTAGGCAGAATCATCTACCACTGCAGATATGAATGCTTATCTCCCCCTATTTCTTCAATCTAAGACATAAGAGCAAGCTTTGTTTATAATTCAATATTTCTTGCAGTCATTGCAACACCAAGCTGCTCTGTAAGTTGCTGGAACGGTGCTCGGTACTTATCCTTGGAATTTATTAGTTTGTTGTATATATATATATATATATATATATATATATATATATGTGTGTGTGTGTGTGTGTGAGTGTGAGTGAGTGAGAGAGTGTGAGAGAGGAAGAAGAACAAGAACATGTTTCATTGCCATGTGAAAACCAGAGGTTTTGTGGGGCACAGATGATCAAGTTAAGACATTCAATTAAACTAATTCCAACGTTGTCACATCTTGCAACATGACATAGCAGACAAAAAGTGCAATACATCCGTGGGAAAATAGTTAATACACACACATGAGCTAATAGAAGTAGCTGTGGTCACGGTTTGAGTTATGGGGAGGGAAAAGCCGACTGTGATACTACCGAGGGCGTACGTTGTCTCGCATGTCGTTGCCGTGGTGGTCCCGGCGGTCGTCTCGGCGATCATTTTGGTAGGCTTCTCGTCGGTTGTGTCGGTAGTAGTGTTGGCGGTGTTGAACATCATACCACCCTTTTGTTCACTTTTTCAACAACACTGGTCTCTTTGCATGAAATTGATGAATTCCCCACCCCCGCACCCCACGCATATGTATGTGAGGAAGGCGAGATAAGAACTCTATCCCCCCCCCCCCCCCCCCGTCTCTCTCTCCCCTCCCCCATTGCCCTCCTCCACCTCCCCACCCCTCCATATTCCGTATTCCATATCCCCCCCCCCTTTTTTTTTCTCCTCCTAAGGATATCTTGTCACCCATTGATCATTTCCATTCTCTTCCGATCTATATTATCATTACCCACATCCCGCATACAACTACCCACACATAACTACTATCATCACCATCACCACCCATTAAAGTCCATTTTTATCTTATTCATGATTTCGTATTCATTCATTTATTTTATTATCTATTATTTCTAATATTTGTGTGTGTGTGTGTGTATGTATGTGTGTGTGTGTGTGTGTGTGTGTGTGTGTGTGTGTGTGGTGTGTGTGTGTGTGTGTGGTGTGTGTGTGACCTGTGGTCTTTTGGGACAGACAGAGCAGCCAAAATGCACGCCTAGAAATCTGATGTAATGATGAAGTTTTACATGGTGTCTAGCTCAGTTGTCCAGGGAAGGGAACAAAGGCCTGGGGGAATATAGACCTGGGGGATGTAGATCTGGGGGAACATGGACCTGGGGGAACATAGACCTCGGGGATATAGACATGGGGGAACGTAGGGTGCACCCCCCCTCAATCCGTACCCAAACATTTACACACCCGGTCCTTAGCGCACACACACACACACACACACACACACACACACACACATTCTAACGTGTGTGGTGTGCCGCGGGCCCAAACTTACTATCACTCTCTCACCCTCACCTCACCTCCAAACCATCCAACCTCCACCCCACCCTGGCCCCTCCATTCACCCCTCTCAACACTCTCTCAATCCTGCTGTCATGAAATATGTACATAGGGGAAAAAATGAACTACTATATGAGCTTGTGACAAAAGGTGATCGTCCAGACCCCTTGTATATTTATCGCACAAATAAAGAATTAAAAAAATACCAATGTTCTTTATTTATTGCTTGATGTTTATAATACTTTGAAGAGATACATAATATAACATAGTGAGTTTGGGTGTCTGCCTTTCATTTGAAAATGCCAAGTTGTACGCTTTTCTTAGATAAATTTTCCCGTTCAAGATGGCGGACGAGTGATGCGGTTGGTGTCGAAGCCTGGATACATATCTAAATTGCATACATCACAACAATATGAATAAAGGATGCAGAAAAAATCAACGGAGAACATGTTAAAATCACAAACCGGTTCTATTTCTGATTGTTTTCGATGCTGTCAAGCGGTTAAAAATCCGTTTGACAGTCGTAACGCTGTATGTCAAAATCGTGTCGGTCAGCAAAACTCTCGATCGTTCACATCAGGTTCGGTTCGGTTCCGTGTTCATTTAACTCGGCATGTCGGACAACACTAACCGAATGGAGAAAGGTGTTTTCCGAACAAATTCGATTCAGTGGCAGCAAACGAGCGCCAAATCCATACGGTAATAAGCAGTATGTCAGAAAATAACGACCGTATTTTTTCTCGCAATTCTACAAACAACGACTTACAGATCCCATGCCGTGCTTTAAATAGCACCCAAGGCGAAAGGTTTCAAATCGAGGCTGGAGCTTTCGTCAAGAATGGCGCTTCGAAGCAGAGAAGGTGTGGAAATGTTGTATGTCCACAATCATTACGACCGTCAGAAATCGTAACGACTGTCAAATGCATAACGACCGTCACAAGAAAATGATAGAAACATTGGTTTCAGCTGTTCTCTAAAATGTGTTTCTGTAAATGATTAAATTCTAAGTGAACCAAAAGTAGAGTGGGGCAATTTAACGGGATTTCCTCAATTTTCGAGCGATGTTTTGTGCGTGACACATGATTAGGACATCGTTTTAGCGATGTCCGAAATAACGACCGACGGATATTAAGTTAATCAATGTATCAATTAATGATTATACGTAAAACTGGGGCAGAAAACAGCTTGAATTTCTATTTTGCTTTTTCTTTAAATACATGACAGAACTAAAGTTCAGATCATAGGATTAGTGGGAATCTGGCGATTATTTGACAGTTGTTACTCTCATAGTTGAAGACATTATCACTCAGTATGTCAGTCGTAACGACCATCGGTATCTCTTGTGATTAATAAATGATAAGTTTATTTTCATTGTAATACATATTTATTTTGAGAATTGAAAGTGCACATTTTAGGCTATTTCCATAATGCTTTTTGATATAATGTGGAGGAGTAGAGACCAGCAACCAGATTCCACCAGCCCATTTCCTCCAGTCCCTCCATGTATCCCCTCACAGCCTCCCCCCCCCCCCCCACCCTCACACCCTCTCTCTTTCCTTTTTTTTTTCCTGGGCCCTTTTTTTCAACTAACTGGATTCAGTTTAGGTTTTTTTCCCCTCTCATCCAGTCTAAATTTACTAAACAAGCAGTTTTGTTCGGTTTTCTCAAATCCCAAGCCTTTAATTAACGTTAGACTAAAGGATGATGATAAACTCCCTGAAATGCAAACATCAAAGTAAACAAAGCAGGAGTATTTAAGTTACTGACCAACATCAATGAAAACAAGCTACTGGTCCTGATGGCGTTCCTGGCAAGCTTCTTAAAATTATGTGCCAATGTAATTGAGTGAGGTATACCAACACTTTACCAAGCTTCACTGGACAGGGAGTAATACCTGATGAGTGGCGAGATGCCAGCATTGTTCGTTATTCAAAAGGGTGACAAAACAAAAGCAGAGAACTATAGACCTGTATCTCTTACATCCATATCAGCAAAACTACTTGAACACATAATATATAGTAGCATAATTGACCATCTTGACAAATATGACTTCTTAAATAATGCCCAGCATGGTTTTAGACAGCAAAGGAGTTGTGAGACTCAACTTATAACAAACTCAATGATTTTAATAACTGTCTTAACAACAGACAGCAAATAGATGCAATTTTATTAGACTTTTCTAAAGCCTTTGATAAGGTTGACCATGAGGGCCTGCTGCTTAAATTAGAACAATATCGGCATTGGCGTTTCTTTGCTAAAATGAGTTTGATCATTCCTCGTTGGGAGAATGCAGAAAGTTGTTGTGGAAGGGTCGTCATCCCATTGTAAACCAGTCTTGTCAGGTGTACCACAGGGAACTGTTCTGGGGCCCTTGTTTTTCTTAATTTATATAAATGACATAAGTAGAAATCTCTCTCCTGGAACTACTATAAGGCTTTTTGCGATAACAGCTTAGTATATAGAACAATCAGAAGCAAGAATGATACAGCATTCTACAGAGATCTAAACGCTTTACAAGAGTGGGAAAGAACTTGGAAAATGGAATTTCATCCAAAAGTGCCAAGTGTTGCGTATATGTAACAAACACTCACCAACTAGATCAGAATATTCTATTCATAATACTATTCTTAAAGAAACCAATGCTGCAAATATTTATGCGTGATTATAGATAGTCGTCTTAAATGGAAAGAACATTACAATTTAGTATGTAAGAAAGCAAATAACATCTTAGCTTTCTATACAGGAATATCATGACTGCCCCCAAAAGGTTAAAGACCACTGCTACAAAACATTGGTTAGACCAGTACTGGAATATGGTTGCTCAGTTTGGGATCCTTACCATCTAAAGGACATTGATAACCTCGAAAAGATTCAGAAGAGAGCAGCACGGTTTGTAACAGGGAACACATCAGAGAAAAGGGAATACTAAGAAAGAACATGAGGAAATTAGAATGGAAACCCTTAGAAGAGAGAAGAGCTTTTATCAAACTTAACATCTTAAAAGGCAGAGCTAAACTAATTCTTATTCCAATGGAACAACTAGTATTGAATAAAAGCAGCACAGGAGTGGCGGTCAATGTTATACCATACCTGCATCAAATATTGACAGCCTCTTACATTCATTTTATCCTAGTTTCTGTACGGCTGTGGAACTCACTGCCGGGTGCATCAAGATTGCCACAATGCAGTCTCATTAAAAAAAAACAAATTGATACGACAGTTTTGAGATCTGCATATTGTCGATTTTCTATTTTAACTTCCCCAGATATTTTATGGTTACTGGGCTGAATTTGGCCATTGCTTTTAACCTCTTGAATATCGAGTGCGACCCCTTGTTGCCAAATTTGCTCTAGGGGCCAACAGTCTGAGTCGCACTATTTTATGTTATTTTATTTTACTTTTTAGCATGCGCGCTGTTGACCTACTCGTTTTTCAGTGAACCAGTATTTTAGGAACAAGAAGAAGTACTGGGGAAAATTTAGCCCCCCCCCCCCCCCCCCCCCCAAGGCAATAGTAGCAAATAAATCAGCTCATTGATTATGGCTTCTTAACCTGAATAAGAAGTGGTGGGGTGTGTAGAGGTAAGGTTGGAAATCACCTGAAGCATACCAAATTGATTTGTTCATGAACATTTTTATTTTTATCACTTGTTTTTATGCAGTTAATTCCAAAAATTACCTAAAAGTATTTTTGTATTATTTGTTTGACAAAGAAGTTT
Organism: Conus ventricosus; assembly: GCA_018398815.1. Lineage (NCBI taxonomy): Eukaryota > Metazoa > Mollusca > Gastropoda > Neogastropoda > Conidae > Conus > Conus ventricosus. Next base: position 157,474 of record JAFLJL010002792.1, read on the forward strand.
GTGTTTTCTAGGTCTTCGCATCCTACTTTCTTCATCAGAGGAAAAGAAGAGAAAGTCTGGTACAGAATATGCAAAAATCTGTTTACATCTTGTAATTATGTTGTTTAACCATAAAATGTATTTTCATATGATTTGTAAGCGCTCGGAGCTTATCTGAGAGAGCAGGTGCCCTAAATGTACACGTTATTATTGTTACTGTCAAACTGTTTCTATTCATTTTGATCATAAATAATCTAATTCCTGTCAGCACATGAGCAGTTGTTGAGTATGTCCAACAGTGAGGCCATAACAACTGTCAGATGGATTC
>JAFLJL010002792.1:162780-184018 GCA_018398815.1 Conus ventricosus
TCACCACACATGCGCACTGAAACAGGATGCAGCACTAAGTCCGGAAGTCTGCCGGAATTCCGAGCGGAGACGGTGCACGGAAGAACGATTGATGAGTAGTCGTGCACACACCATCTGCGTCCCGATGTTAATTAGCTTCGTTCTCACTCTTCACTACTAACAGACTCTAATTCCCATGTTAGTCCTTCATGTCCTCTGGTTTATACGACGTTAATATCACTCACTATGATCTATTTTTGCTATAAAAGTATGGTCGATTTCGTGAGTCAAAAGTCACCTGATTACTTTTATCGTGATAAAAGCAGGTCTTGTTTTTATCCGAAAACGGCGATGATATTTGCAGGAGATTAAAACAGACAGCAGTGTGACCGAAAAATAGGCAAAATTCAAACAAACGCACAAATAAGATGCAAAGTTACGTTTACTTAATGCACAGCACAATCAGATATACACGAGTGATTTTTTAACCAGATAGTTTGATCGTTTGCTTGCTTGTTTGTTTGTTTTGTTTGTTTTTCAGGTATTTTCATACTGACTGTAATCTGGGGTGTATTGTTGTGAGCATTGCTATGCCCTTTAGTCTTTACGACTGAAGAAAGCATAGTTGTCGAAAGTTCACTTATGTGTTTTTGCTATATGCGAAAACAAGACACAAACTCACAATCAACTAGAAATACGCATGCAATTTCACCTAATAAACTGGCTAAACTGAACGTCTCTGCGACTATTTCTCTGACATTGAAACGTTATTTTATGTGTTTCCCATGTATTGTGGTTTTCTGCACAGACAATGTATTATCCAGCAATAATATCGGTGAAAGTGTGCACTGAATAGTGATATTTTTTATGATTATACGAAGTGTGTGTGTGTGTGTGTGTGTGTGTGTGTGTGTGTGTGTGTGTGTGTGTGTGTGTGTGTGTGATATTTTGCTCCTCTGTCTTTTTCTTTCTTTCTTTCTTTCTGTTGCTAAATCCATATTGGTTTTTTTTTTTCCTCCTCCCAATTTCATCTTGAACATTTAGAGTTGGCTGTTGTGGCACCGACCACTAGTAATCTACATTGTACACAAGGTACACAAGCACTCGGGAGACACAGTTAAAATCTCCGATTTACGTCATAATGACCAGTGATCAGTGGCACTGACCACTAGTCATCTGCATTGTACACAAGGTACACTAACAGATACGTATTAACATTTCTCACGCTAGCTTACACGCATGGGTCAATATTCGGGTGTGTGAATACGCCTGTGCATGCGTGGGAAAGAAAGACGGCTACATGCCAGTGTGACCAAGCGTAGGTGTGACAAAATGTCGTTGTGACCACGTGTCGTCGTGACCAAGTACTGTTGTTGCTTCATCCCGGTTTGCCTCTTTTAAGTATTTTACAGCTAGTTAGTCTCTTGAGTACCTGTGTACCTTAGCTTGTAAAATGCAGATGACTAGTGGTCAGTGCCACTGGTCATTATGACGTAAATTGGATATTTTAACTGTGTCTCCCGAGTGCTTGTGAACCAGGGTGTGTGTGTGTGGGAGCGGGGGGGGGAGTAGAAGATCCGTTTATTGAGAAGTCTAGAACTACACTTTGTCTAAACCTAACTGACTGTGTATAGGAAATGGGAGAGGGGGTGTAAATATGCAGGCTAACCCAAATTTTCTTTTAAAGGCGGATGTGCGTGTTGGGAAAAGGCAGTGGAAAACCCTGAATAACCCTCTCTTGTTTGAAGGGTGGGGTGGTGTAGAGGAAGATTCCAAATAGTCCTAGATTGACACTTTGGGGAGGGGGAGGGGGGAGTAAATCCAGGCTAGCCCAAACTTACCCCTGAGGGAGTAAGTTCCAACCGGGGGGGGGGGGGGGGATAAGTTTGTAAGTTCTAACTAGTCCTAGAATGACCCCCGGGGGTAAAAGCAGGCTAGCCTGGACTTACCCCGGGCTAAGTTCCAGAAGGGGGAGGGAGGGGGGGGGGAAAACGGGCTGTTACTTCGGACTTCATGACACAGCCAGTTATTGATTCTGGAACCTGCGGTGTCCTGGGGCTGTTGCAATAATGGACGCTGCACCACGCTGACTGAGATGCAGGATGTATTCAAAGCTATTGTAGCCAAACCAGCTGCCTCCGTTTTATTGTTGCCCTGATGATTCATATTATTGATTACATCACCATCAAACTGAAAATAAGGCCGAAGGCTGACATAAGGTGGAGAGAGTGAGCGAGAGAAATTGTGTGCGTGTGTGTCGTGCGAGTGCATGTGTGCGCGCGTGTGTGTGTGTGTGTGTGTGTGTGTGTGTGTGTGTGTGTGTGTGTGTGTGTGTGTGTGTGTGTGTGTTATACGAAGAGAAGCAGACGACTAAGGTCGGTTTAAAAACAGAAAACTCTACGTTTAACTTTGTTCTTTTTTTATGTAAGAGTACTAAACCAATTCTCTCTCGCGCGCGCTATCTGGTTCTACAGCAACAACAACAACAAAAAAGAAGGAAAAAACAACAACAACAGCAATAAAAACCCGACAAGGCTTCTACAGCTGTAAGATATAACATATCTGAAGCAAATGTATATGTAAATGAGCATGTGTGCTAACACATTTACATGTTTGAAACATATACATATGCAGACTACCTGGTGCACAGGACACGTTCAAGATCCACGAAGATAAGAAACTAGAATTGTAGTGTGTTAACTGTGAGGAAGCCATTTACATCAAGTCATGTTGCATCAAGTCATGTTACATCAAGTCAAGTCACGTTACATCAAGTCATGTTGGTTATGGCCCAGGCGACCGCAGAGGGCCGCATCACGATTTAAAAAAAAAGGTATAGTAAGCTGTCAAGATATCTTGACATCAAAAATAATAATAATGATTGAAAAAAAAAAGAAAAAAAAAAGAAAATTATACTTGTTGACGCTCGCCCTGTCACAGGAGTTGTCACAGGAGTGACGTTGGTGTAAAGCCATAGGGAAACACAGGTTCACATTAGAATGGTGGAACGATGAGTGCGGCACAGCTTCCACAGCTGTAAAACATAGCGTATCTGAAAACAAACGCATATGTACCTGGTGCACATGACAAGTACATGTTGCTTATAGCTCAGTCGACCGCAAAGGGCCATACCAGGGCCAGTCTTTTTCCCCAGCTTTTGTTGTTGTTTTGTTTTAAAGATGTGCAACAATGAACGCAGATTGCAACACATTCACAAGACACGCACGTATTTGTAGTAAACCGCATTTTTTTCTCTCGCATTTTTCCATGTCCTCGCTTCTAGTTACTCTGCCACAAACACCCACAACGTAACAAACAACGTTATTCATCCATCTGTACCGCTCTCTCACAGTCAGAAATAAAACAAATTAAAGAAGAAGAAAAAAAAAAAAAAGGGGGGGGGGGGGGGGGGGGTCGAGACATGATCTTATTCAGCTCCATCAAGACTTTTTTGTGGAGCCAAGCTTGGTAGATTTTCTCCACGACCATGTTTCTGTTTGTTGAACTAACATTTCTTGCAGTGTTGAAATGTTAGCAGCAAGAGACAAGAGAGGCGCTACGGCAGTTGAAGGGATAGCGGCAACGTTGGAGAAATCACCACCACCATAAGTATAATTAGGCACAATTGCATTAGTTGGCACGTTTCCGGTGGGGAAACCACACTGTTGTACAATTGGAAGAGTCTGGGTTATGTCTGGTGGCATAATGGGAGGAGCTGACACATGGATTCTGCCCTGGTGATGACCAAGACATTCGTTTTGCCGGGGTTTGTGGTATCCTTCTTCTTCTGCCTACGCCGGCTGATATTCCTGTGGAGACACCCCCTGTATAGAAAGGCAAGGGTTAATCCCATCTACCAACAAAGGGAGTGGAGTCTTGTGTGTATGACCGTTTTTTTTTTTAACCCCGCCATTAAGGCAGCCATACTCCCAACTTCGGGAAAGTTTGTGGTATGACCACAGGACCCAAATTATAATCTGACACACATGGATTCTGCACTGGCGTCGGCGGCGCAGAGATCAGTACTGCCGAGCGTTGTGGCATGAGGACATTACCCGGACTGTGGAGCAGTATTGTCCAGAAACAAATCTAGGATATCTGTAGTCGCCACTATGTTGTTGCTGGTAGGATCACTTGTAACTGATGCACTATCTGGCGACCTAGTGTCCTCATATTGTGAACCAAAAAAAAAAAAAAAACCCGTTTTCACAGACTGGTTGAGAAGTAGGAGTATTTAGAGTAGTGTTGTTTGATAATATCCGTTATATTATTTGCTACCCTGTGACTTTCTTCCTCCGGTTCTTGCTGTTCTTTTTTCGTTTTCACAGAGTCTAGCACAGCACTCTTGCAGAAAGCAGAAATGGAGAGCAGAAAAACGCTGAACACAGTGTAGTCTTTTTTTCTTTTTCTTTTCTTTTCTTTTTCTTTTTATAAATAAGAGACAGACCGATTTGGACTTAGTCTAGCACAGCACAGAGTGCTCATCGAACACGCAAAATACCAACAACATTTGTTTAGTCCAGCACAGAGAGAGTGAAACAGAGTACAGTGCGTAAGAGAAAGAGGCTTTCTTTTCTTTTTCTTTTTAGGGGGTAGGGGGTCAGCGGAGAATTAATGAAAGAAAAATTCTGAGAGTTTTTTTTTTTTTTCAAGAAAGAGAGAACAGGTGTTTTTTTTGAGAGACAGAGAGAAGAGAAAGAAAGAGAGAGATAGAGAGACAGAGACAAGAGAAAGAAAGAGATAATCAGAGACAGACAGCGATTTGGACTAAAATAAAGCTTATCGGACACGCAAAATACCAACAACATTTTTTTTAGTTGAGCACAGAGAGATGGTGAATTAGAGACTTTCTAGAAACTTTTCTTTTTCTTTTTATAAATAGCTTTTTTTTTCTAGCACAGACAGAGAATTTGTTTGGTAATATAGAGCGGAAATCTTTTTCTTTTTATAATTAAGAGACGGACAGAGCGATTTGAACTAAATATAAAATGGTAATGTAGAGTGGAAATCTTTTTCTTTTTATAATTAAGAGACAGACAGAGCGATTTGAACTAAAATAAAGCACATCAGATACGCAAAATGCCAACAACGTTTTTGTTTTAGTCTAGCACGGGGGAAAATGAGTGGAAAGGTAAAGAGAGAAGAAAATACATAAGAAAATAAATAAGAGACAGACAGAATAGACACTTTAGTGTCACAGTAGTGAGCACTCCAAGTAAAACAGAGAGCGCAGCTTTTGTGTAACAGAGCTTTCTGTTTACTTAGCACCACAGCGGTCTAAAGTTACTCCAAGTTGTTGGTGCACGTCTTGAGCACGTCCCTGTATTCTGACCACCAGCATAAAAAAAATACAGAGTCGGGTTTGGGCCTCGGCCACTCAAGCGTGGAGACAGAGAGCAGAAAAGACGCTGCAGACACAAAAACAAACGCAGAGCGGAAGACAGAGACAAGGGAAAACAGACAAAGACTTGGAGGCAGAAAGAAAAAGCAGAGACTAGAGAAAAGAGACGATAGTTTAGAGAGAGAGAGAGAGACACCTTCATCGCCATCTTTCAAATTGTTATGCGTAAATCGCACCATAGTTCGCTTAGCTAGAAGGATTTCTGCAGAGCGGAAGATGCCACTTATTGTAGATGGGAAGGAAAGATTGACCAATCAAATAGAGGGAAAGGCAACTCACTTTAGAGAGCTGTACACCGTGCGTGTCAAAAAGGTTGGGTTTTTTTTTTTCAAAACGGACAAAAAAAGTTTGAAGGTTCATGATGATAATCTTTTGATGATGATAATCTTTATTTCCAAGGGTAACAGATAAGCAAGAGAGCACCTTACTTTTTCAGGCAGCAGACAGAGAGAGAGATATACAGCAAAAGTTAAAATCTTGTATACATATGGTGTAATATAGTTTATGACTAAAAAGAAACGCGCACTTTCTTCTTTACCTAGCGACAGTTTACTTTGGTCTAGCACACATACAGCACTTTGGTTTAGCACACAGACAGCACCGCTCGCATCTGCGTTTGCGACAATCGTCACACCTATAACAGTCCTTCATTATACGCTTTACTGTACAACTTCCGTCACCAAGATATTTACAAAACTTCGCTTCGCTAAGCGGAAAGTATTTGCCACACATACGGCAAAAGTTAAAATCTTGTATACACATGGTGTATATTGTTTATGACTAGTCTATGAAGCTGGCTTAGCACACAAATAGCACAAAGAAAAAATAACTTTCATTTACAAAGATAACATCGATTATTGGGCACCAAGACACTGCAGTTGTTGATGTTCCACTCCTCGTCATCAAAAAACTCACTTTATCCCCACTGGCAGAATTGAACGTTGACAATTTCAGAAATGTTTCCGCTTTACCATAGCCGCAAACGATCACATTACCCGTGTATGCGTATTGAGGTTTCACCACAACAACTCTGTCTGCGTATCATCGGACGCGCCCGATGTGAACACGTCAGTCAATCCCAGTCTGTCCACTTCCAACAGCAAAGTGTCCCAAGTTCAGGGCCGACGGCCTTACGGCGCTAATGATGTACAGCTTGCAGTGGCGGTCATGCTTGAGATGCAACAGGAACTGCTTGGACACTCGACAAGACAGCCGCCGAGTCTCCTTGTTGTAGAGCTTCAGAGTATTGTCCCAGTCAAACACCACATGAGCTCCATCTTCTATCATGTCATCACAGATGTCCCTGGTAGTTTGAGGACCTAAACTATTAGAAGCAGTACAAACGGGTATGGCGCTGGTCATAGCACGGCGCAGACGTTTATATGGAAAGGGACAGAATGGTTAAAAGGGGAGAGAATAGAAGGGGGAAAAATAATCGCGCACACACACAAGGGAGAGAATGGAAAGGGGGAAAAATCGCACGCACACATGCGCGCACAGACACACACACGCACGCACGCACGCACACACACACACACACACACATACACACATGCACACTCACACATACAGTTAAACTTCAGTTTGAAGAGCCATCGTCAGCTCAATTGCACCATAGTTTATTTTCCAATTAGCTACAGGAATTTCCTTCATCTTTTTGGCTATCCATTCCAGCTCTGCTACACGTCTCTCCAAGCGGGCATTTTCATTAACAAGACGGATTGCCTCTGTCTCCAGGATCATCAACTTCTTGCGCGAACGCCACTTCGAGGTAATCTTGTTCCCTCTGTTACTCGACTTGTAAGATTCCTTCGCTACCGGCTCATCTGTTGTAGTGGGCATTCTTGGATCTTTGGAGCTATAATGATGGTCAAGGTTTAACGTTGTGGTGAAATCAGTATAAGCACATTGTCTGTCAGAGGTCCTGACCTCCATCTCTAAGACAGAGAAAACAAAGCAGAAAAAAAAAATGATACGCAACACATCAAGAGGGGAGAAAAAAAAGCTGTTACACAGAGGGAACCTACTCTAACCTATAAAACGGCTGACGTTAGAATTTCTATAGCGTCCATCTGAAGCACAAATGTATGAAACAAAGTGAGAGACAGAGAGAGCATAAAAGCGAATAATATACGACACACAAAAGGGGGGGGGGGGGGGGGGTACTAACCTACTCTACATGATCAAATACATGATCAAACTTCAATTAAAAAAAAGCAACTGACCTTTTTTTTTTTTTCAAAAATGAATGCTGGGTTTGGGCCTCAGCCACTCAAGCGTGATAAAAACCAGCATTGAAAGCCAAGACTACTGTCTGGTCAGGCTGACATTGCATGCTACCTGCTCAGGCCGATATTAAAACAACAACAATAACAATAATAATGGCGATGATGCTCAATCATAAACATGGTTATGACTTTCTAAAGCATACATAATGAGGTCTTTTTTTTATTGACGTTCTAGCAGCTGTTGCCTGTCTCGGGAGGGGGAGGGGAGGGGAGGGGGGGGGAGAGAAATGTCATTATGGAGAGGTGCGCCGTATATTGCACATTATATGTGTTTTTCATAGTTCTGTCTCTCTCTCTCTCTCTGTCTTTCTGTCTCTCTCCGAACAGAAAATTGCCTAGCGGGCAGAGAGAGAGAGAGAGAGAGAGAGAGAATGAGATGGGTTTGCACCACACACACGCACTCGCACACACAACACGCACGCACGCACGCACGCACGCACACACACACACAGCTGCTGTTCCCTGTCTCTATTTAGAGTATTAAATGACTGGTTTTGTCTTTACACAATTTGCGAAAGTGTCACATAGTTCAGTTGGTATTTATCTTTAAATTTGTTTAACTTTTTTTTGAGCGGTTAACCGTTCGTCCTTCTACACATTAATTGACCTGCATCATACTACTACTCATGAAAAACCTTTTTTTTTGAGCGGTTAACCGTTCGTCCTTCTACACACTAATTGACCTGCATCATACTACTACTTATGAAAATATGATTGACAGCTCTCAAGAACTAAGTGGTCCATTGGACGCTCTCCTTATAGTTTTATATATTGTGTAATTGTTTGGGGGGTTTTCTGCTTAAAACAATGTTTTTCCGGCGTGTGTGTGTGTGTGTGTGTGTGTGTGTGGTGGGGGGGGGGGGGGGGGGGGTGCTTATTTGTTATTGTGATTGAATCGTACAGGCCTGGCATGCATATGTTAACGCAGACGCAGACACACTCACACAGACACATACGCATGCGCGCACGCGCATGCGTGCGCGCACACTTACACACACTCACATCGTCTGATATCACTTTTAGTGGGAAGACGTTAAACTGAAGAACAACACACAGAGCACGTCTGTCGTGTTTGAAGCAAAAATGTCAAAAGTAACAGTCTTGAACACATCCATGTGTAGCACAGGCACTACTTTAATTTAAAAAAAGGAACGCATAACGTTATTGTCCATACATTTGTCAATAACGCTTTCCCGTCCTTGTATAGTCGATCCCGAAGCGATCGAAGAACGGCGGTTCGGCAACTTCCCTGTAGCGTAGGCACTGTTGCGTTGGTGATAGGATCTTGTATGGACGAAAACATAGACGTTCTCATGAACAGGCGTTTAAACCATTCCGCGTCACTTTTCAAATTACGAACGGTCAACGGTTTCCAGGAATTGTTCTTCTTCAGTACGATGGGGCAACACTGGCTTACAACATTTGCTAAACGTTGTACACCAATCGATTAGTTTGTGCGCGCTTGGCGACTGGCATAACTGTAACAAAACGTCATAGTGTCTATTGTCCACTAACTTGTGCACCAACATCATGACGGTGCTTTTTTGGACGTACGCATACAACCCTGGCAAACCGCACTCCCACCCTCGGCCCAACAGCAAGCCACGCTGCCAGGGTCACTACCCCCGCACCGCTGCCTCTCCCCTGCGCACTGGTGCAACCGTCCTGCCAGCAGCTCTCCCTCTCCGCACCCTGGGTGCAACCCCCCTGGCAGCAGCCTCGCCTCTCTGCACTGGCCCAACAACCGGCCATGCTGCAACTCTTGCCGCGGGCCGCCCCCTCTGTACCTCCCCCTGCGCCTCCTGGCCCAACAACCCTCAGTCCAGCTACCTTGGCAGCAGCCCCTCCACTCCACACCGGCCCAGCTCCAACCAGCCACCGCGCCAGCCCGGCCACAACCACCTCCTTCTAGCGTAGAGTCTGTTAGTAGCTTCGAGTTATATAATAGGTTTTTAGCTGAAGAAGCAGAAAAAATTAACAGATTAGAAAGAATTTACCAGACTAAGATTCGTTATAGTACTTTATTAGATGTCTACAAGAAATCTTTTTAGGACTCTTTTAGGACTGTTTCCAATGACACTTTCCCAGCTAGTGTTAGTGTTTCAAAATTCAGTGGACAGACTCTACGCTAGAAGGATTCTTCTGTGCAAACTACGTCCCCTGAAGACTACACGCCCCTGATCCTGCTTTTAGTGGACATAAAGATTTTTTTCTGTGTGTGTGTGTGTGTGTGTGTGTGTGCGCGTCTGTGTCTTGGGGAGGGAGAAGGTGGAGCGGGGGTACCAATTATGAGACAATAAGCTTGTGTTCTCTATTGCAAGCCATTATATCTGTTTGACAATAATGTTGGACATTCTATTCTTCTTCGCCAAGCTTGATGTCAGTACTTGCCATAGAGATGAACCAGCTAGTGATAAGGACAGTGATTTGACATAAGAAACGAATTAGAAAGTGACAGCGACTCAAGTGAGGCAAATGAATCGAACCACGTGGATGAGGGTGAGGGCGAGGGTGGTGATGTAAACATTGCTGTGTCAATGCAACCCAATTCCAGAGTCATAGTGGCAATGGGTATGTGTGCCATGTGGAGTTGTATGGGGGGTAGAGACTGAGATTGAGCGTGACAAATGACGAAGCCCGTACTGTTGTCATGAGACTTGATGCAAGCTTACAATCTACTCAACAGACAATTCCTGCCTCGCCAAGGTCATCTGGGCTTCACATACCTCGGCAGCATTGTCAGCAAGGACGGGGGCACAGACAAAGACATCCAAACAAGAATAGGCAAGGCATCCGCAGCTTTCAAGATGCTCCGACCTGTCTGGACCTCACACACCATCTCTGCAAAAACCAAGATCTGCATCTTCAACACAAATGTGAAGTCTGTGCTTCTCTATGCCTGTGAAACGTGGCGCACCACCAAGTCATCGACACACCGCCTGCAGACCTTTGTGAACAGATGCTTGAGGTACATCTATCGCATCAGGTGGCAGGACATGGTCACAAACGAAAACTTGTGGAGAAGAGCCAGACAAGAGCCCATTGAAGATCAAATTAAGCGCAGGAAGTGGGGCTGGCTTGGCCATACCCTCAGAAAACCAGCAGCCAGGGTTGTCCGCCATGCCTTGCGATGGAACCCACAGGGAAGACGCAAAAGAGGCCGACCATGCACCACCTGGAGAAGATCAACGGAGGCGGAGACAACTCGACTGGGCTATTCCTGGGGCCAGCTGGAAGTTGCCGCCCGGGACAGGCAGAGATGGAAAAGGCTCGTGGATGACCTATGCTCCACTAGGAGCCAACGGGAAGTCAAGGTCATCTGCACCACGCGTGCTCCGCTCAAACCCCTTGAAATTGCCCTGACTGTGCCCAGCAGAGCTGAGTGTTGTGGGAGACTTGGCGAAAGACTGACACGAAGAGCCTCGGTCTTTGCACTGCTGTCGGAGACAAAGCACGTGTGCTAGACTAAACAGTTCTGCTAGCTCCGACAATTATACATATTTAATATCTTGAAAGAAAGAGGGGAAAAAATGCTTGTCTGTCTGACTGTTTGTGTGTCTGTCTGTCTGTCTGTCTGTTTGTTTGTTTGTGAGCATAATTTGATCACTTGGTCTTCGCTGATAGAGAGCCAGACTTACTCAGCCTGCTCCAACATTTCCTCCAAAGAGCGTGAGTATGATGAGGTTTCTCCAATGTTTCCTGTAAAGGTGAGACCTGAAGACTTTCTCCGCTCGCTCCCTTGGTGTCCTGTTGCCTTCAGATTGCAAGCTGAACATATCACAAAAGGTCGTTCGGATCATTGGAAGAATTTTTATAAAGATATTGAAAGTAATCTCACCAGTTTATCACAGTTCGGAATACATTCAGAAACCGTGAGTACTATTCTTAAACATTTGTTTTTTCAACAGAAATTTCTCAAAGACCACTCTCATTGAATTTTTTCAAAAACTGTGACTAGAAAGTTCTCTGAAAGATAAAAACGGGCTTGGCTACCAAACCCTCGCAGTCAGTAAACTCCTATCAATTTTTTGAAGATTAATTTCAGAGGTAGAAGAAGTTCAAGAGGTAGAAGGACTGACAGCGTTGAAAGCCGGCTTTAGACGCATCTTTTTAGGGCTTCCCGAGGACTTTCACATCTTTACAGAAAAGGACAAAGAAAGGTCACGGGAACATCGGAAAAAAAAAAAACACAGAGTTTAAAATCAAAATTACCTCAGAGAGTGGTTCAACCAGTTTGGTTGGGGAGGGTTGGTGTAAATATATTTTGCTGGAGAGAAGCAGTTTCCGCGGTGGTTTCAACAGAATACAAAAGTGGGCATATCCCCCGGTTTCAAAACGTTTGATTTCTTAAAATATTCATCGGCAGCAACTGATGATTTAAAAGCCTACGTCAGACGTTGCTGCCACTGGCAGGAAATTAAAGAAGAAAGGCAGGAGGAACCAAGTAAAACGGAGGAAGTTGTTAGTGTTTTCTCAATGGAAACAGAGGCAGGGACCTCTACATACGATAACGTTTCTCCATTTAAGACAGAGGAGGAAACTGGGAATGGGGTTGACTCCCTCTTAGAGTATCTAGAATCTCTACCGCAAGCAGACCCTCCTTCTGTACAAATCATCCCCTCTCTGAAGCAGCCTCCCTTTCCCCCTTCATCGGTTTCGGGCACCTCCTGGGTCGCGCCCCCCCCCCCCCCCCCCCCCCCCCCCCCCCACCCCTGACCGCCCTGCCCCTTCTGTACCAGACCAGGTCGTGCAGGCACCCGCTCCTGCGCCCACCAAGCAGCTGACTGCTATTTATGGTGCCCTGGACCGGGTCCAGGTGCAGTCACCCGCTCCTGCGCCGCAGCTGACCGCTTTTTATGTTGCCCAGGACCAGGTCCAGCAGGCACCCTCCACGTCGCGGCAACGGGCTCCCGCACCGGGCCAGCCACTGACTGCCCCTCATGGTGCCCAGGACCAGGTCCGTGTGCAGGCACCCACTCCCGCACCCGGCACGCAGCTGACTGCTATTTATGGTGCCCTGGACCAGGTCCAGGAGCAGCAAGACCGGGTCCATGTGCAGGCGCCGCAGCTGACTGCTATTTATTGTGCCCTAGACCAAGTCCAGGAGCAGCAAGACCAGGTCCATGTGCAGGCGCCCGCTCCCGCGCCCGGCACGCAGCTGACTGCTTTTTATGGTGCACTGGACCAGGTCCAGGCACAGGCACCCACTCCCGCACCAGGCCACCTGCTGACTGCCCCCTATACCCTGACCGTCCATGACCAGGTACAGGTACAGTCACCCACTCCCGCACCAGGCCACCTGCTGACTGCCCCCTATACCCTGACCGTCCATGACCAGGTACAGGTACAGTCACCCACTCCCGCACCAGGCTTGAGTGCCCCCTATACCCTGACCGTCTGTGACCAGGTTCAGGTTCAGGCACCCTCGACGTCGCTGCCGACTGCCCCCTCTGCGCCGGCCCAGGTGCAACCACATTATGCACCGGCCCAGCTGCCTCCTCCCTCTGTAGAACCCTGGCAAGCTGCACCCTCGGTCCAACAGCAAGCCACGCTGCCATGGTTGCCACCCCCCGCACCGCTGCCTCCACCAATGCAGGGGCCCTTCCTCTCCGCACCCCGGGCGCAACCCCCCCGGCAGCAACCTCGCCCCTCAGCACCAATGCAGCAACCCTTCCTCTCCGCACCCTGGGCGCAACCACCCCCCCGACAGCAACCTCGCCCCTCAGCACCGGCCCAACAGCAGCCCCTCCCTCCACATCGGCCCAGTTCCAAGCCACTGCGCCAGCCTGGCCACAACCACCTCCTTCTAGCGTAGAGTCTAGCTTAGCTGCATATAGTAGGTTTGTTAACGAAGAATTAGAAAAAATTAACAGATTAGACAGAATTTATGCAACTAAGCTTCGCTATAATACTTTATTAAATAATCATTTTAGGACTCTTTAGGACTGTTTCCTGCATGACTCTACGCTAGAAGGTTCTCCCTGTACCTCGTTAGCAGACGTAAAGACTTCGCAGCGTGCATGCATTCGTGTGTGTGTGTGTGTGTGTGTGTGTGTGTGTGTGTGTGTGTGTGTGTGTGTGTGTACTTATGCAAGGTTACAATCTGCTCGACAGACAACGGCACCACGTGGTCCACGGCAACAGAAGAATTAAGAAGCCAAGGAGAGGAGAAAAAGAAGAGGAAAAACAAAATGATTGTGTGGCTGGCTGTCTGTCTGGTTGTCTCTCTTGTATGTTTGTTTGTTCCTCCGTGTCCGTTTGTCGCTCTTTCTCTCGCTCTCTTTTTCTCTCTTCTCTTTCTCGCGAAACAAAGAGGGCGAGGGCCAGCGATTGTGGGTCATGTCCCAGAACTATTTTCTGGGACGCGGGATTCGATTGGGCTGATCCCGATTCGGTTCCTCCTCCACAAGAGGAACCTCGGCCGGAACCCAGAGCCCGTTTACATATTCAAGACCATTTCCCAGAGATTCGGACGTGGCTGGACGAGTGGGATCAATCTGAAATTCACGCGGCCCCTGATCACACTTTGTGGCAACGGTATCTTGAATTCGAGCGGATAGGCCCTATTGTAGCCGATGCTTTGAATAGATTATATACATTATCCCCGGTAGAATGGAATATGGCATTTCCAACTTGGTTAGGCTACATACACAACCACGAGGAAACTGAGGTCACCCTAATTGAGAGGGGATTTATGCCATCTCCGCTAGGGGGCTTGCAACAAGAATGTTTGAAAGTGCTTGTTGCTAACTGGCACCTCCCTTGTCACGATTTACCACTTAGATTACGAGGAGAGGTCATATGCCCCAGGGCCCTGGATGATTATTGGGTGCCGCAAGAGCAGTATTTCAGGCGCAACCGCCCCCCCCCCCCCCCCCCGATTGCTTTGAAGCGAGAGAGAGAGAGAGGGAGAGATGTACGAGTCTGCGCGTCTGCGCTTGCGTGCGTATGACATCATGTATGTTGTTGTATATGTTAAGAGAGAGAGAGAGAGAGAGAGAGAGAGAGAGTGAGTCTGCGCACTACCACCATGTACAGATGTGTATATTGCCCGCGTTGTGATGAGAGATGCTATATTACTTATGTTGTTGTATATGTTAATAGAGAGAGAGAGAGAGGGTCTGTTGTCTGCGCGCTACCACCATGTACAGATGTGAATATTGCCCACGTTGTGATGAGAGATGCTATATTACTAATGTATAATTATTATTGTGTGAGAGAGAGAGAAAGAAAGAAATTACTGCTCTGGCTGAGGATAATCTCACAATCAACGAAGAGGGACTTCCTGGTTCTGTCGGATTCGCTGGCAGCTTTGGAGGCCATTGCTGGCCGCAACCTTCAGCATCCAGAACTTTTACATTTCTTTGAACTTTTCATCGGAACGAAATGGTTGATCGTTTAGCCACAAGAGAGAAACTGTCCAACATTTATATCCCCTGCTCATGCGAAACCCAAAATAACGATTATGCGAGAGACCTCTGGCAAGAGGATTGGAACACCCAGACGAATAACAAACTGGAGTTCCTCTCAGTCTGGTGGTCGTAAAGAGGAAACGGTTCTGTACTGCCTGCACACCGGCCATTCCTACCTTTTACAGAAAGAAGAAGCTCCGTGGTGCATTGCATGTCATGCGCCACTCACGATGAAACATGTTCTTTTAGAGTGTTGGGACTTGCACGGTGTGAGACACAAACATTTTACAGCGGAGTTCATGAAGATCCTGTTCAGGGATGATTTTAACGTGGTGATAGCCCTGATGTGGCCCTTTGCGGTCGGCTGGGCTATAAGCAACATATCTTATCTTAAGAAAGAAAGAGAGCGAGAAAGAAAGAAAGAGAGAGAGAGAGAGAGCGCGCGAGAGCGAGAGAGATCTGAGAGAGAGATGGTTGCGTACATGTACAGATGTGCAATATTGTATATATGTTCATGAACAAACTACATATATTATAAATGACAACTCGCCTCGTGTGTGTGTGTGTGTGTGTGTGTGTGTGTGTGTGTGTGTGTGTGTGGAGAGAGAGAGAGAGAGAGAGAGAGAGAGAGAGAGAGAGAGAGAGAATTGTTCATGAACAAACATGTTTTAAAATGAAGAGAATTGACAACTCGCCTCGTGTGTGATTTCGCATGTGTGTGTGTGCGTGTGTGTGTGCGTGCGTGTGCGTGTGTGTGTGTGTGTGTGTGTGTGTGTGTCTGGCTTCGTCTATCTTTCTCTCTCTCTCTCTCTCTCTCTCTCTCTCTCTCTCTCTCTCTTCAACCACACACACACACACACACACACACACACACACACACACACACACACACGCACATAGTACTTACATAGCACACATCCTGATGCTTTACTCCCAACACATCGCACATCCGACTTCTCCCAACACATCCGAATGCCCCACTGACGCCAGCCTCAGTCTCGCTTATTGTGCGGCACTTGACCTAGCTGGCCCGTCTGTGTGCGTGCGTGCATGCACTCAGCGATACTCAATCCACGCATTGATAAGGTGGTGACTCCTTTTCCCATGCCATTTTTAGGCACGTATCAGACTCGGACTCTGAGTCATATTGCAGAAAATTACGGGATTGTTTTATTCCAGTATACTGGAGCAGTTGCTGAGGTAAATATTGAATACTAGCTGCTATTTTACCGCCATCCAACGCAGCATCCTTTGCCAGGGTTTCAAGTCTCTCGGCAGACACAGTAGGTAGGGTTTCGCCTTCGGAAGGGGCGGAAGAGCCTTTAAGGACCCTATATATACAGGGTTTATTTTTGTGAAAAATTCCTATGGGTCAATTGACCCACTCTATTAAAAATCAATGGGTCAATCTGAAGATTAATGGGTCATCGGTGGCAGTGACAAACAGTATAAAGGGTAAGGCACAGACAGATATTATTTACATTCAGTCTATAATACACAATGAAAATAAAATAGATGTGTTTTTTTTATTATGTGTCCTTCATTTGTGTATCCAGCAAAGTGTTTACGAGCGTGTGCGTGTGTGTGTGTGTGTGTTTGTGTGTGTGTGTGAAAGAAGAGTATGTTTGGGTGACTGTGTGGGTGTTACATTTTAAGATTTACTAAGGCAAATTACTTGAACAGAAATGGAGATTAGCCTCTGGTACTATCCAGTCCTTCAAAAGTTCTAGTTCTTGATCTTAATTCTTCTGCTGGTTTCACTCCATTTTCTGACAGCAGCAGAAAAGTCAAAGTCACACATATTACCCCCTCAATTTTCACTCTCATAAGCTGGTCACATCTATCTGAAGAGAGTCTGTTTCTGAGAGGTGTGAGCGTCAAGTTTTGTACACTGAAGGCCCTTTCACAGTCACAGGTATGGATAGGGTGAGTGAGGGCCAGTGAGGCAAGCTGCATGAGATGAGGGCACTGTAGATCTCCTTCTTGCTCCAGATTTGCAAGAGTTCCCCACAAACTGGAGAGAGAGTGTGTGGGGTACATATTGGACTTCACCAGCATCTTGCATCTTTTCCATTCTTCCATCACCTGAGCTGTGGTGCATTGCAGAAATGGGTCTGACTGACACAATTCGCCTCCTGTGCTGATGTGATGCTGAGAAGATGTGTAAAAACTCTGCCACAGATTCTATTTCAGCATTGCCCCATGCCTCCAAATCGTTGTCAGAAACAAACTGGAGAGGTCGCATGCCAAGCACTGATAGCTGGAACATTGTCTCTGAGTCAGGGAACCTTGCGTGCATGTTGTCAATCATGGCCTGCATAAACTGCGTTTTCACTCCCTGGAAATGAGAGGCATTCTGTGCAACTCTGTGAGTTTTGAAAAACCCATCTTTCAAGTCCTCTTTCAACTCACTGAAATATGTTGGTTTGCCTTTCTCTACCAAGTCATCCCTCATTTTCTCCAGATCAGAGATGCACATCATCACATTCACCTTGACAACACCAATGTCAATGTCTTTCCTTTGAAAAAACTGACTCAGCCGCATCACTGGCTGCAGCCAGTCCATCATGGCATAGCTGAGTTTGATGAACAGTTCCTGAGCTACTTTCTTTTTCATCCCAATAGCCTTTGGGTCATTTGCATGGCTTCTGGCATCAAAGAAAGTGAGTAGGGAGTCAAGGGTGCGATAAACTGTTTCCAGAGCTGTGAAGAAAGAAAGCCATCTGACAGCATGCACTTCTTTGTACTTCACAACAGGATCATCCAAAATTTTCTGGATGCTCTCAAGCTGATCACTCTTTGTTGGGGACTTGTGAAAGAAGTAAAAAATGCTTGTGATGGTGTCCTTAAAGTTTTTAATAGCTGGAATGTTCTCAGCAGCCTGTTCAGACACAAGTGCGACTCTGTGTGCACTACAGTGAGTGTTTTTCAAATGAGGATTGACTTCCATCAGCTGACCTGCCAGTCCATTCTTCTTCCCTGTCATTACACTGGCTCCATCTGTTCCTAGTCCAAAAATCTTGGTTACTGGAATTTGTCGCTTGTCAAGTTCTGCTTTGATGGCTTGAAAGATACCTTTTCCAGTTGCATCTGTGATTCTTACATCTGTCAAAAAGAAAGTAGAAGGCTTCATTGACAATGGGTCTACCACTCTGACACTTACAGCCAGCTTGTGATTAACCACAATGTCTGTGCTTTCATCTGTAAACAGTGTAATTACTGGGGACTCATTAACCTTTTGAGTGATGTTTTCATCCACAATGTCTGACAACACTTGCAACAATCCATGTGCAGACGTCGTACTTGAATAGTTTGTTTTCTCACCACACTGCAGATGTTCAATGTGGGGCACATTTAACAGTCTAAGAAATGACAGCAATGACTGGTACTTATGAAGCGGCAGACTTTCTTGACACAGCCAGAATACAGCTTTCATAGCAACTTGAACCGCCTCCTCTTCTTTGGATAACGCTTTTTCTGCAGCCACTGACATCCTCTTTTGCTCATTTGGTGCTGCCATTGCTCGCTGGTGATCGCTGCCAGACACATGTCTGGTCAGTGTGCTCGTTCGGAAGTTATTTGTCCCTTGCGCCATTGTGTTTGTAAATTTCTGCTTCCTACACTGTTTGCAGTGCATAAGACCGTTCTCATAACTGAGCCATGGGTAGGAATGGAGCCAGCCAACTTGAAAATGTCGTGTTGCCTGTTCATTTTGTTTCGATGTCGATGGCTGTGCATCACGATCTGAAGCAGCAGACGACTCGGAAACTGAAATCTCTGTTTCACTCGGAGGCCTACTGCTACTCACTGTTTTTTGTGTGAATGCAAATAACGTCCTCTGTCCCTCTTCTGGTCTAGGTTTTTTCTTAGGAGGCATCTTTGACGAACATATGATAATAATATCAACTTTTTCTGAAACTGAAAGCAGCAAACTCTTCCAAGAAAAGGAAAGTGTTCGCTTTCCAAGAACCAAAGAAAACGACAATTTTCATTGGTTGGAACATAAACCTCTGACCAATCATCCGAACGAACACATCTATTCTTAAAGCATTCGGTTAAGATAAGTTAGGGTCTTTGTTGCTTGATCGTTTTGTTGAAAGAGTACTGCTTTTGAAACACGATGTAGCAATCTATTTATTTAAATTTATGTTAGGCTGGCGCGCGTGCATATAAAAATGATGCGCCCGATGTCCCGCTAGGAGCAAAAGTAATGGGTCAATTTTAGACTGAATGCGTCATTTGGCGCAGGGCGCGCTACAAAAATAAACCCTGTATATAGCGTGGGGGGTAAAGTGATCGGTGGTTCCAAACAGATTGGCTAGCTGTCGGGCTTTACTGGCTTCGTTTAGTTTTAGTTTAATTTGAGTGTTTTAAATCCTCGGTAACATGACTAGTGGCCCCGTTACTAAGAAAAACTCGCTGATCCTCCAGGTTACTTTGTTTTGTCACATTGTCAACCATCTCTGTGACGTCGTTTTCGTAATCAAGGGCGTACAGAGGGTTAGTGTACCCTTCCCCTTGTTGGATTGTGCCTAAGGTGTGCTCGTACGATTCGTGGTCTGCTATGGGCCTGGCATGGTAGATCTTTTCCAACTGGTTCTGGAAACCCCTCTCCACAGCTACCCTGAGCCTTTCGTGAAAGGCCGTTTGGTCGTTGGGACACACGTCACGAAATCTGTACGTTCTTGTTTTGTACCAATAGCCGTTTATAATAATAAAGTTGTTGTCTGGAGTTACTTCCCAATTACCATGCCAATAATGATACAACATGTACTTAATAATAAACTGTCTTTTTACAAAATGGTTGTTGCTTAACCCAGAATAACCTTGGGTATGTGAGTCGCGGAGCCTGTTTGGCTCTGTCATACGTCATGTTACAAAGTATAATGGCATCCTGTTCGTTTTGTTATTGCCTTTCTTTGCTTTAAAAACGCTTAAATAGATTTTCCAGTTGAATTACACATGCACTTCTTTTTAGGTCTCTCTTGCTCTCCCCTCTCTCATGTAAACACACACTACCACTAAAAAAAAAACAACAGCCTTGGTAACATTTCTAGTTTTATTCTAAACCAAGCAACAATGTGCAGTAGCAGTATATGAAATACTCATATCTCTCTTGTCGTAAAGACATGTGCAGTTGCAGTATATGAAATACTCATTGGGGGGTGGGTGGGAGGATGTATGGAAGGGGTGAAGCAATAAAACCAGCCTTAATTCTAAACCACGCAATGCAGTAGCACTGTATGAAGTGTCAAAACACATGGGGATTGAAGCGTTAAAATGAGCAGAAGACAATTTACAAGCAAGCAACACATTGTGGAAGTCAAAGCCTAATGCAGTAGAAGTAGTGTCATCTCTGTCTCTCGTGTAAACACACAACAGCCTTAGTAACATTGTGGAAGCCCTTTAAAAATAGTCTTAAAGGCTTTATTCAACACATTAATGCAGCAGAACACAGTTAGCGGCTGCTTGCGGGCTTGGGGCGAGCAGGGCGACGGGTGTTATTTCTCTTTACTCTACGCGAAGCCGCCCTGTTCAAGGTATAGATATTCTGCACAATCCGTTGTACGACGCCCTCGGGTAACTCGGACAAGGATCTTGTGGAACTTGGACTGAAGTGATGCAGATCGAACACCTCGCATCCTTCAGGCAGGTCCGAGTCCATGTATTTTTCCCTCGTGGCGATCGCAGCAGCATCATCCAGCAAACTGCCTTGAACCATGTGGTTCATGATGGCGTTCGCTTGATTGAAGTTGGGCAAAATGTCAGGAATGGACTTGTGAAAGAAGTCTTTTGCACTAATGCGCTTCAAAACCTCCTGCGCTTCTCGCAGAAGAGTTGCGTTATCCATTCCTAACAGATGTTCAAAGGACTCGTCGATTTCGTGGCTCAGGCGATTGAACTCCTCCTTCACCTGCACAGAGCGAATTTCGCAGCGCAGGTTAAACTCTTGTTTAGCCGCATTGCACGCCGTCTCCAGGAAGCCCATCTGCTGACACCTTGCCAGTTCCAGGCGATTGAGGAGGAAGTTTTTGAAAACATCAGCGATGCCTGGGTTTTGTTTCTTTTGGAGTTGTAGCTCCAGATTTTTTTCTTCTTCCTCCAGTAAGGTGCGCATCATGGTGGCCGTACTCTGCACTTTCATGATGTTGGCAGGC
>JAFLJL010002793.1:0-23299 GCA_018398815.1 Conus ventricosus
GGGGCGGAAAAATTACTTTTTAGTTATTGTCGTTGCTGTTGTCGGTATCCCCTTAGGGTGGCTGGGTTTTGCGTTGCACCTTTGGTGTGGTTCAGCTCAACTTGGTCTGCTTTCTCTCCTCCTCTCAATTCCACCGCCCGGATTATCTGCAAGTTCCGGGTGGCCGGTACCTTCTCTCGAACTTTCGTCGCGCTCTCGCGTTTTTTACCTGTCGCACGTGCTTCGTTCCTTTAGTTTGAATTGCTACTCTGTACGCAGATGCTGTGGCGCCTTGCTGAGGAGGTTAGCTCTTCATTTCGAGCGGAAGAGTCTCTGGGGCCCTTCCAGCTGGTTCTTACTTATGTCGGAGTCAGTCAGTACTTTAAATTCGCAGTCGGCTGAAAGGGAGGGGACTCATTTCTTCTGTTTCCGCATCTTCGCCTCTGTCCTCTCGACTGGACAGGGGGTAGAGAGAGTCCTTTGAACCGCCTCTTCGGGTCACCACGGGTAGCTTTGGTAAGCATCAGTTTCGTGGTCTGTTTGTTTTGATTTGTTGTTGTAGCCGGCTTAGTTTTCACTTTTGCGCAATTTTCCTTTGTTTTCGAAATTGTAAGAGGAATATTGTGTGAGACCTTTTCTCTGGTTAATTCAATCTTTAACCGGGCCATTCTAAATTATTTCCAAAATTCTTTCTCCTGTTTATGTATCTGGTGATGCGGTAGTCGGTGGGAAGGGAGAGAACCTGGTGATTCAGGTTGGAACTTGCTTGGTCTCGCTCGTCCGCCCCTGTCACATTCGCCGGACTTTTATCCTTGGGCCACCGTCTGTTTGTGTGTGCAAGGAGAACGAGTTTTATGTTCACGAGCGTGCGTACGCATGATTTGTCGTTCGGATGCGTGGTTGGAGATTTGTGTTATTTGAAATGTGTTTATAAAATGGGGACAATTATGCCATTGAATTACTATTTGCAAATGTGGTGGCAGTTTTAAGCGATGGTTCGCTGTGTTGATTTATTTCCTAAGGAAGGAAAACTTTTAACCCGTGATGAGAGAAGGGTTAAGATAATTCATATTTGTTTTATAACCTGTCGATTTAATGCAGTCTTTTACCTGCATCGTGTGAGAAGACTTGATTCAATGGGTGTACTGTGTGCGTTGAATACACTTCCCCTCGCCCCCATCATGCGAGTGGCTAAGACTTAAACAGCAATGGTCAAACGGTATGACGGCAGGGTTCCATTTACCCTTCTTCTTCCCCCTTTCCCTTCTTCTTTTCCTCCTCTCCGACTCTTCCTCCCAGCTACGTCCTCCCCCCTCCCGGGGGCTTCACCTGGAGCACGAACTGGGGGTTTGCCAACGTGCGGGTCGAGGCCACGTTCTGGCTGAGACCAGGGACGAGTTTGGTGCCACGCGCTGGTCGAGGCCAACGCCTTGGTCGGGACCGTGGACTGCTAGGGAGCCCGCCGTCTCGACTGGCCGCCTGGGCCCCCGTCCAGGACCCCAGTAAACAGCTACGTCCCCCCCCCCCCCCCCCACCCCGGGGCAAAAGCTCTTCACTGCCCGCTTGGGAGTCGAGGGTGTCGGCTTTGGGCGACTCCCCCGCGAGAACCACCCGGCTCGGAGCACCTAGTGCGACAGGGGCTCCCTGCGGACCTTGACAGGGGCAGGGATTTTGGGACGCACTCCGTTTGGGGTGAGAAAGGGTCAATACTGGAAATATTTCTTTATAATTGTGTACATGTCATATGTGCTGGAATGCTGTAAATTGTGATTGTGTACGTCGTATGGTGAAATATTTATTTTAAAACGTGCATGTTGTGGGTGTGGGAGTGCTTGATTGCGATGTGCATGTTGTGTGCGTGGAGTGCTTGATCGTGATTGTGCATGTTGTGTGGTTGGAAATGCTTTGATCGTGATTGTGCATGTTGTGTGCGTTGGAGTGCTTTATTGTGATCGTGCATGGTGCGTGTGTTGGAATGTTTATTTTGCTGGTGTGATAAATGGGGTGTTTGTATCGTAATCTTTATTGTGTGGCCTCTTGCGGAGCTGTTTTGGAGGTCAGTCACTCCCTTCACTCCCACCTAGACCGATCCTGTCAGGGCAACCCCCCAGGGTCGGTCGTGACAATTGTGGGGGCTCGTCCCGGGATGTGAAGGGCTCTGGCTGTCTCTCTCTCGTTTCGCAGAGTACCTGTTTTGTGTCTGTTTTGTAAGTTTAGTCAGTTGTCGGTTTGTTCGTGGTGTTGCTGGGGACTCAAGTGAAGGGAGTCTTTTTTCGTGCTGAGGAACACCGGCGTGACTCGGGGTCGAGGGAGACCAGGAGATCGACCGCTTCCGGACCTCCTTCGCCGGGTACCCCGCAGGTACGGCGAAGTCTGCCCTCTGTTGCCGCTCAGTCCTCCATTCCGTTTGATTAGCCAATCTTGTTTTTTTCTCTCCGGTGTTGAACGGGGTGTATCGGACGCTAGGTTTTTTTTTTTCCTCTCTCCCGGATCCCGTTGCTAGGTTTTGTTTGTTTTTTTCCGCAGCCCACCGCACTGTTTCTCTGCTGTGAGCGCGTGTTCCAAGTGGGGGCAGCGACAATTTTTTTTGTTTTTTTTTCAGTAGCCCCACCGCACTGTTGCTCGTGCTGTAGAGCGCGGTTTGCCGAGTGGAGCAGCCGGAACTTCGCACACACCACCACACAAACACCATATACACATCCCTAAAATTTGTTTTTTTCTAGTGGAATTGTTTTTCCCCTGATTTTGGGAACTGTAGATAGTTGTCATGGCGACTCCGCGCGGTGGGGTGGCGACGCGTGCGTCAAAGAGGAAGGGTATTCAATTTTACGAAGTCCAACTATTAGTACAGTACTTCGACTACGGAAACCACCTATTCCAGTGCTGTAGCA
This sequence comes from Conus ventricosus, assembly GCA_018398815.1. Lineage (NCBI taxonomy): Eukaryota > Metazoa > Mollusca > Gastropoda > Neogastropoda > Conidae > Conus > Conus ventricosus. The sequence goes on from JAFLJL010002793.1 coordinate 2,871, forward strand.
GGAAACCGTGAGTACTTTTACTACCTCTTCGCTGGGGGGTCCCCTGTCGAGACCCCGACTGGCACTTCCGCTGGGGAAGGTCAGAGTATAGGGGAAGCAACTGTGGGCTTCTGTTGAGTCGCAGAGGACCGAAACCTCATCCCCCAGGCTTCCCTCGTAGGGGCATGACCCAGGAAGACTTCCTTATGGGAAGTCGGAGACCCAAGGGACGCAGCAGGAGGATCCTCCCGTGTCGGGAGAGGTGAACCGCGCCAGGATATCCCCTCTTTTCTTATGTTTCTGGAAAGCGGCAGGCGCCGGAAGGATGAGCCCCGTAGGGAAAGCGTACGTAGGGAGGAGGCTGCTAGACAGGAGCTCCGAGAGGGGAAAGTTTGCAGACAGGAGATTGCATAGAGGGAAGGCTAGTTTTGGCAGCAAGAGAAGAGGCTGCCCGACAGGAGGGCCCTTTGAAGGGAAGAAGTTGTCAGCGTAGGGAGGAGGCTGCAACAGGAGGCTCACCGTAGAGAGGAGTCTCCCCTGCCTTCAACCGGCTACTTTAGAAGGGGGGTAGAAAGAGGCTCAGGTAGAGAGGGGCCTTGATCAGCGTAGGGAGGAAGGCTTGCCTCCTTTCGGGAAAGAGTTGGATCAGCTTTGAGGGGAGGCTGCCACCCAGGAGGCTCTAACGGGGAAGGGAGGGGGGACATTTCTTCGCGGCCGTCCCCTTCTGTAAACCAGGGGGTTAATCCCAGGCAGGTGATAGAGTTAGAGGCCCAAAGTTAAAGCTTCCGGGAGTTCGGGACCTAGTGAGGACATTGATAAATGTTCTTAGGCATTTCGGACAAGGTTGTTGTTCATACCAATTGTCTGAGGAGCGGCTATGCACCTTTTTTCTGGATTATCGGTGCTGAAAGGGATGTGTGCTCATCCTAAATGAAAGGTGCGTCTTAGCAGACTTGCAGTTGGCTCTGCGTAAGCGTTTCCCCTTACCCAGAGACCACAGGAGGGAAAGTTAGTCCATGAAGAAGAATAATGATGAGACCCTTCGTGCAGTTTGGTGAAAAGGTGCGCAAGACGCTAGGGTACTGGCGTCAGTTAGCAGTTGAGCTGGGATCTGATCCTCATTGAACAGCTCAACCAACACTGTGTCCCAGAGTTGAGGATCAGGATAGGCGAGACAGCACTAGGTTTCGCGCTGCGATTCACACCGCTGAGGGTTGCTGAAGCTCGCAGGGTTATGGGCATCGCCCAGTACGGGGGAGCCCTCCACAGGATTTAGTAGCAATAAGTGCCGACAAAGCAAATGGGGTGAAAAGGCAGGCATTTTCATCGGGGATTTCAGCGCCCCGACTGTGTTTTTTGTGGTGGCCTGGCCACTTAAAGAAAGATTGTCCAAACCCGAGGTATCATGGGCTAGCCTTTCAAGCTCTCGCGCCTCAGCAACGTGGGTTCCATCCCAGCTTCGTGATTCAGAGTGCCCAGTGTTTCTCTCTGTTGGGGTTTCCTCCTTGGTCGACACCATCGGGGAAATTCGGGAGCATCAACCCCTCTTTGTGGATAAGGATTTAGTTTCCCCTAAGGCCCGGCGGGGCGCCATTTTACGATGTGTTGCGGGTTGGAGGCTGGTTTTACCTCCACCCGCCCTTCAGAAACTCGTCTCTATCTCCACCCCCTACTTCTGTGGCGAAGTATGGGCCATCGCGGTGGAGCGACCTCTGTTTCCCTTATCATAGGGAATACTATCACCTTCGCAGACGGACGCAGTCAGCCCGTGTCTACGGATTTGCCCTTTACAGGCGTGTGGGGAGTCACCACACGCGCCAAAGCTAAGAAGCAGGAACAGGAATTGCGTCCCGTTCTTCACCCGATCTCAAAACGAGGTTCTGGAAAGGGGGCCAAATCCTGCTAGCATTATCCGTCTTCGGGCCCAGGGACTTGGATGTCCCAACGCCTACGACAACTTGTGGATCGTCCCGCCCCGTGGGCCCGACACGCCAAGGTGAGCTTCAAGCTCCACAAGGGGATCCTCTTTAGGGTTTTCACCCAGGCAGATCGTTGTGGCCAAGCAGCTTGTTTTCCCCCAAAGCCTGAGAGAGTCTGTCCTCCGGCAGCCCACGATTCCCCATGGCAGGTCATATGGGCCCAAGCGGACTCTCGAGCGAGTAAGACAAGACTTTTTGGCCAGGGATGAACTCACAGGTTAGGCAGTACTGCCGCAGTTGTGATGTCTGCCATGGACAACCCCTAAGGGTCGCTTAAAGCGTGTTCCCCTAGGGTCAGTGCCACGGGTTGGGAGGCATTCACAAGGTTGGGGTCGACCGGTGAGACCCATTAATCCTCCATCCGATCGCGGTCACCGCTACACTTCGGTAGTGGTAGAATCTGCGAGTCGTACCCAGGGCTGTCCCGCTTAGGACTATCGATGCCCCTACTGTTACGAATCTCTCAGGCGATTTGGACGCGCACTGGCGTCCCCAAGAAGAAGTAGGGGCCGGAAGTTTGTATGGAGAGCGATCATCATCCTCTCCATGCCTGGACTGGATCCGGCCAGTCAGTCATCGACTCATTGATTTAGGCAGGGAGCTGCAGAGTCTTTGCGTTCACTTTCGTCATATCAAGGGTTCCTGTAATACGGATGCTGACTATCTTAGCCGAGCTCCGTAGTCAGCGCTTTTGGAAAATCGGTCAGAAGGACACTTCCCCTCAACCAGGGTTAATCCCTTTTGGTCTCTGTATCAGGTGTAGTGACAGTTTTCACTTCAGTGAGGTTAACGGTAGTAATCACCAATGGTTCGGTTTGTTACTTTCATGGTTGGAAGGTTTTGCTTGTTGTTTGATAAATGTAGTATTATGTATTCCTCGGTGTGATTCTATCGTGGAATGTTTGTATTGGATTTTTCGTACTCTGTCGATCACAGAGAGTTGGGTTCGGTCCAATTGTTGTGAAGTTGCACATGCGACAAGGTTCAAAGGAGCACTGATCTCAGAGAAACAGATGCTTTTAGAAGGGGGGTTTGTCACGAGTTTGTCACGAGGCCTACGACGTTCGACCCACCTAGGGTGGCGGAATTACTTATTTGTTATTGTCGTTGCTGTTGTCGTGTATCCGTCCCTTAGGGTGGCTTGTGGTGCAGTGCACCTTGGTGTGGTTCAGCTCAACTTCGGTCTGCTTTCTCTCTCTCTCTCTTTTCCCACCCCGCCCGTGCTATTCATCTGCAAGTTCACGGGTGGCCGGTACCTTTCCTCGAACTTTCTGTCTATCGGCCTCTCGCCTGTCTTTTACCTGTCGCACGTGCTTCGTTCCTTTTATTTGAAGATGCTCACTCGTGACGCAGCATGGCATGTTGGCCGCCATTGCTGAGGGAGGTTAGCTCTTCACTCGAGCGGAAGATGTCTCGGGGGGCGCCTGCTCCAGTCCTGGTTCTTTACCTTATCGTCGAGAGTACAGCCCGTACTTTTCAATTCCTGCAGTCGGCCTGTAGGAGAGGGACATCATTTCTTCTGTTTCCGCATCTTCGCCTCTGTCCTCTCGATGGACAGAGGGAAAGAGAGAGTCCTTTGACCCGCCTCTTGGGGGTCACCCACGGGTAGCTGGTAAGCATCAGTTTCGTGGTCTGTTTGTTTTGATTTGTTGTTGTTAGCCGGCTTAGTCTTCCTTTTGCGCAATTTTCCTTTGTTTTCGAAATTGTAAGAGGAATATTGTGTGAGACCTTTTCTCTGGTTAATTCAATTTTTAAAACCTGGCCATTCTAAATTATTCCAAAAATTCTTCTCCTGTTTATGAAATCTGGTGATGGGGTTAGTCGGTGGGGAAGGGAGGAGAACCTGGTGATTCAGGGTTGGAACTTGCTTGGTCCCGCTCGTCCGCCCCTGTCACTTCGCCGGACTTTTATCCTTCGGCCACCGTCTGTTTGTGTGTGAAAGGAGAACGAGTTTTATGTTCACGAGCGGCGTACGCATGATTTGTCGTTCGGAGCGTGGTTGGAGATTTGTGTTATTTTGAAATGTGTTTATAAAATGTGACAATTAAAGCCATTGAATTACTATTTGCAAATGTGGGCAGTTATTAAGCGATGGGTCGCTGTGTTGATTTATTTCCTAAGGAAGGAAAACGTTAAGCGTGAGTGGGGAGAAGGGTGAAGATAATTCATATTTGTTTTATAACCTGTCGATTTAATGCAGTCTTTTACCTGCATCGTGTAGAAGACTTGATTAATGGGTGTACTGTGTGCGTTGAATACACTTCCCCTCGCCCATCAGGGCGAGTGGCTAAGACTTGACAGCAATGGTCAAACGGTACTGACGGCAGGGTTCCAGTACCTTCTTCCTTCCTCCTTCCTTCTTCTTTTCCCCCCCTCCGACTCTCCTCCCGCTACGTCCTCCCCCCTCCCGGGGGCTTCACCTGGAGCACGAACTGGATGGTGCCACGTGCTGGTCGAGGCCACGTTCTGGCTGAGACCACGGACGAGATGGTCCCAAACGCGCTGGCGAGGCCACGCCTTGGTCGGGACCGTGGACTGCAAAGGGGAGCCCGCCGTCTCGACTGGCCGGCCTGGACCCCCGTCCAGGACCTCCAGTAACAGCTACGCCCCCCCCCCCCCCCCCCCCCCGGGAAACGCTTTTCCCACTGCCCGCTTGGGAGTCGAGGGTGTCGGCTTGGCGACTCCCTGCGAGAACCCCCCGGGCTACGGGGGCCCCTAGTGCTCCCCAGGGTGCTCCCTGCGGACTTGACAGGGGCAGGGATGTGGACGCACCCCGTGGTGTGAGAAGGGTCAATACGGAAATATTCTTTATAATTTTGTGACATGTCATATGTGGTGGAATGCTGTTAATTGTGATTGTGTACGTCGTATGGTGAAATATTTAATTTATAATCGTGCAGTTGTGGTGTGGGAGTGCTTGATTGCGATTGTGCATGTTGTGTGCGTTGGAGTGCTTGATCGTGATTGTGCATGTTGTGTGCGTTGGAGTGCTTGATCGTGATTGTGCAGTTGTGTGCGTTGGAGTGCTTTATTGTGATCGTGCATGGGGGCGTGTGTTGGAATGTTTATTTTGCTGGTGTGAATAAATGGGGTGGTATCGAAATCTTTTTGTGTGGCCTCTTGCGGAGCGTGTGAGGTCGTCACCCCTTCACTCCCACCTAGACCGATCCTGTCAGGGCAGACCCCCAGGGGTGGGTCGTGACAATGAGAAAAGACGAATTGCCACTTAGACTTTATTAATAAAAAGTTAAGAGAACAGGGGCGCAGAGCACACTTTTAAACAGACGTTCAGACATAATAAATGAGTATTGCTTAGTGACAGGAAAGAAGTTTTTAACATCGCCACCCCAGAACTGTCTGACTTTTATGAACCATCTGAAGAACAGAAGACTGCAGAGATAGTTTTTATTGCAGTTGGCATGACCTCAGTCTATTTTGTTGCTCACTTTCTTGTGTAAAATAAAATGCATTTAAAATATGGACAATACGAAGTACAAAATATATTATTCTCCTAAGGGTATTGGAAAGGAAAGACTGCTATTGAAAAACTGAGTAAAGCTGCTAGAGTGCCCTGAATCAATGCAAAAAAATGCTTTCAAAACAGGCAATTTGGCAAATATATCTTGACTTGACTTGACTTACTTGGTCCCTTAGACGTGGGTTTCCGTGGGGGCCCCCCTGAAGCAGTGAAAAACCATCCTTTCTCCATTCCTCTCTGTTCTCCGCCCTCCGCAATGTTCTCTCAGCCGCAGGCCCTGCCCATTCCGTGATGTTATCCTCCCATCTTTTCCTTTGTCGACCTCTTCCCCTTTTGTCCTGGTACGTGCCCTGCATGATTGTTTGGCAAGGCTGTTGATCGGTGTGTGTCCATACCATTTCAGTTTGCGTCTTTTTACTGAGTTAGGAGATCGACATATGGACCAATTTCATTCTCGATGCGCTTTTTAACTTCCACTTGCTGATGTGATCTCTGTAGAGATGCCAAGGAGTCGTCTGAAGCACCTCATTTCCATTTTTTTGGATCTTTTTCAAGGTCTGATTTCAACGTCCATGACTCACAGCATATAAGAATATCGCCCATGACTAAGGATCGCATCAGTCTAATCTTTGAGCTGATGGAGATGTTTTTATTTCTCCAAAGAGGCGTTAGCTTAGATAGGTAGCTGTGGTCTGAGCGACTTTTGAGATGATTTCAGGTCTTGATCCTTAATCTGAGATTGTTGCCCCAAGTACTTAAATGTGTTGACTGGTTCAAGCTTTTTGCTTTTGTTTGGTTATGTTTTGGGGTAAAGCCGTTTGGGGTTGTTAGTCATGACCTTTGTCTTTTCCGCACTTTATTTCCATCCCATAATCAGCGAGGTGTTGTTGAGTCTGTTGATCGGGTGCACTAGTCTTGTTCGTTTCCAGCTGTCCATCTATGTCGTCGGACAACGGAGGTTGGTAAAGATTCTCCCTCCAATGGTTACAGTTCCTTCATGGTCTTCTAGCGCATGGGTCATAATCTCTCAAGGAAGACTTTGAAAATTTGTGGGGGAGAGTAGACAGCCCTGTCGCACCCCAACGGTAGTTCGGAACCACTCGCCTATTTTGTTACCGAAGAAAACGGCGCTGTGGCTTTTTTTGTAGAGGCTTTCAATAATTCCAATGAGGTTGGCATTGATGTTGGAGAGTTTCATTGTTGCCCCATAATGCTTCCATCCCACACTCGGTCGAAGGCCTTCTTGAAGTCTATAAATTTTACGGGGTACAGATGTTTTTGGGTTTTGGTTGTACTTCTCACACAGTATTCTTATGTTGGAATATTTGTTCTATGGTACTTCGTCCTGGCCTGAACCCCCTGTTCTTCAGCGATGATTTTTTTCTGCTTGTGGGTTCAGTCTATTTAGGATTACTTTCAGCATAACTTTGCTTGGTGGCTGATGAGGCTAATCGTGCGTTAATTTTGGCATTGCTGTAGGTTGCCTTTCTTTGGTAGCGTGATGATAAGTGACTGCGTCCAGGGAGTAGGCCATTCCCCGGTTTCCCAGATTCTGTTGCATATTGCAAGTAACATTTTCCACCATTGGATCACCTCCTGCCTTAATCAATTCTGCCGGTATGTTGTCAACACCGGGCGATTTTCCTGCTTTCAAAAAGAAAAAATAAGGGCCCTAGATTTGTTTACTAAGTTCCAAATGACACCCACCAGATGGACTTGCTGTATCTCCACATGACAAAGTTAGAAGAACAACGTTTAAGTATGCTCTGACAGTTGTTGACATGGCTTCAAGATACAAAGACGCTGAACCTTTAACGGAAATAAAGCGCAAACTGCTGTGGCTGTGACTTTACAACGAATATACATGAAAGTCCCATTAAAGTATCCGAGGATGATTCAAGTTGAGAGGGAAAAAGAGTTTAAAGGCTCTGTAAACACAGCTGTTTTTAAACATCATGTTACAGTTAAGAAGGGATCCCAGGAACCATCGATCACAGGCCCTAGCTGAACGCCTGTTTACCTATCAATATCACAGAGAAATTATGGACACTACGAAGTCAGAGAACGCAACACAGATGGGTCAGGAGATTGCCAGCATCTTACATGCCATGAACAATGAAGAATTTAAAGCACAGGCCTTAAACCAGTAAACGCAATCAAATAAAAAAAAAATAGTATTACTGAAGACATCCAAGGTAATCAAAAACTCTTGCCGTTTGGACTAAAAGTAAGATACTTGAAAGCTCCTGGAGGGGCAGAAGGTGATGTTAGAATAGAGCCACAGACCCATATGGAGCGCAGACGTATATGAAGTTGAAAGAATTATGAAAACATCCCCTCCCGTATAATATTTAAGAGAGACTCTCTTTTTCTAAAAAGCCTGCCCCAAAAGATCCTTTGTTCGTAAAGGGAGCTGCAAGTTGCCCCGCCAAACACAGTGAGTTAAAAAACCCAAAAAATAATTTTTATTTTTTTTTAAAACTTATTTTTTTTTTTTAAACTTATTTTTTGGCCTATTTTGGGCTTAACTGATCATGTGTTTTGTTTTTAAATGTTCTGTTTAATTTGGCATGAGTGCCCTCCCTGTCGTGAAGTAAAAGTCTTTCTCCACTCTTTTTGGGAAATTCAATTTTTTTGTCGTCTGTAATCCTCACCTCGGGCCCTAAAACTTCTGAAATCTTCGTCTGTAATGTTTCATCCTGTAATGATTTGCTTATTCTTAATCTAATGAACAAAGTTTTGCTGATGCAAGGGGGTACAATGGGATGTGCTTTTGTAATTTAGGGGTATTTTTTTTTAAAACAGCACTTACAATCAAGACATGGTGCCCAAACCTAACCCGAGACTCCCTAATGCAAAGAGACTGGGCCCCCCGCCCCAGTAGCTAAAAGAGCAACACTAGACCCAGCACTTACGCTAGCTACAGCCGAGGGCCCAGTAATTACATAAGAAAGAGTATTTAAGCTTTAGCATTTTTTCTTTCTAAGTAACCCTATACTTATCCAAGTCGCTTTCTATTTTCTTTGAAGTTCAGTTATTTGCTCTGACCTAAACTGTTGAACTCCATTTTTTAATTAAGATTATTTTTAAAATTAATCTTTTACAAAACTTCTTATTATTTAAATTTTTCTGGCAGCACCAATTAACAGAGTAAAAAAGCAATAAAATGAAAATACGTAATGAAAATAAAGTCGAGTAATGTTAGTTTGGTTTTGTAACCACCACATTTAAACCTTGTCAGATGATACAAGGGGGTTTATTTCGCCCCCGTTTTTAGTAATTGCAATACGAGCTTAAGAGGGGCATTTCCCAAATTTTCAGCCTTTATTTGTATAAACCCTGATTAACGTATGTTCTGGCAAACTAGTATTCGCCCCCCCTCGGAGTAATAAATAAGCGAAAAATCATCGTCATTTTCCAAGGTAGTGGCTGTAGCGTTGGGTAAATTCTAAGCCGACGGTCACCCCCCCCACTTCAGCTAAGGACTTCTTTCTCTGTAGCATAATTCAGAACCCTGCCAAGTTATTTCAATCTGTTTTTTCTGTTGTGTTCCTGGAACTAGGCTAAGAAGGGTCCTGATTTAGGGCTTTTCTAAAATATTTTTCTTATCAAAGTATACATTAGGGCTTCGTAGTCCAAACTTAAATTCAAAGCAATTTCAGGAAGCAACGCCCCAAACATTCTCTCTTTTATGAAGTTTGTATTCATGTTTGGGCCAAAAATCGTTTGCCCTTAGATTTCTTATCTCCCTTTTAGGGTAGGGTATTGCTGTCGTTTTTTGTCTTCAATTTCTGTTCGTTTGTAAACCCATCATCTGTTGTATTCAAATCCATAAACATTTCCTATCCCTCCTTCAGATCAAACTCAGTTCTGTCTGCTAGGGCTTTTAGCTCTACTGCAACGCATTTAGGAGCTAGCTGCGCTTTTGATTCTGGGGCCTCGAGACTTCTTTTTAATATTAAAATTATAATAAACAAAAAGTATTGAACTGGGGGTCAGTTCGTAGCATAGCTTAGCTTTGCTTAAAATTTTTCTAACTGCTCTTTTTTTTTTAGCTCATCTTTGTCCCTTATTATATAATTTTCACTTAAACATTCTTCAAAACATCTTTGTCCTTAGTGTAAAATAATACAACCGATTTTAACTGCGATTTGAAAGTCTTTTAAGACAGCATTGTATTTTTGAGTTAAGAGCCACACAGAAACTAAGGGTGCGGCCACTAAAGGGAGCTTTGACAGAGCTTTTCTTTTCTTAACAAAGTCTCGTTCAGCTGAACAGTCATCAATAATAAACAGTGTTTCAGTTCCCTCAAATAGTCTATAGTAATGTTATAAACAATCACTTAGCTTGTCGCTAGGATCAACTAGAAATTATTCTCGTCTGTCCAAATAAACTTCCTTTCTTTGTAAGATTGTGCTTAATGGTTGTGCAGAATATAACCATGTGCCGTAATGAAACCTGTATATTGTTTGTAAAAAATCAAGTACGAAGACAGTTTTCCCACACCCGTAATTCCGCAGATAAGAGAACGTGCGGATCTGTTGGCAAAAACTTCAAACTATCCATCTGTTTTTAATAGGCTATTTCTTCCCCATTTTAATAAGCCCCGTCTTTAGTCTGTTTTCTTCAATGTTTAACTGAGCATCACAAACCATAAAAACATGCATTTTTTATTGGGGCGTTTCCGTCTGCTTTCTTGTGAAAATTTATTTTTATACCATCTTGCCCTACCCTTTTCTCCCCTTCCAAACAATCTGTTTTCAATGTAGAACTAAAATCCAGCCACAGCCCATATTTGGTTATTAAGTAGTCTTCGAGTCTTACATTATAAAGGCGAAGTTTTTTACATACACGATCAACTGCAGGATCTCTTTGCCCACCTCCAGCGAACAACTTTCTTATTTCATCAAAGTGTTGGTGAGGTAAAAGTCCACGACCGAATACAACTGATCAGACTTGCCATTTATTGCACAGTCAACCTTCTCAATTTTTGATTATAAAACGCTTTTTTGATTCTCTATGAAAAGGAGTTGTTTCTTCAGTAAACAAAACAAAATTCATTTTAAAAAACTTCCCGAGACTGATTTAGATGTATGTTCCAAAGAGTGTCTCGCTTGTTTCTATTTTCGTAGTGGAGGATAACTCTTCATAATAAATAACTGTTTTAAATTTTATACTGGGTTGATTGTTCTGGCCAGTTCAGGGTTAGTAACAACATCAAACTCAAGAGAAATGTCGCTGACTGTGTATTTAGCTTTCAGGGCCCTTTAGACAGAACGACAGAAATCCCAGGGTTAAATGTCAGTTCATAAAAAAGTTTTTCTTTTAGTGCGCCTTGGTAATATGGCATATGCGTCTTTAACAGTTCCAAATCTAGAGGGAAGCAGAATCTGTTGCCAAATGTTCTGCTACTGCCTATCTTTAACATCGCCCTTTGCATCCCCGCTTTAAGCCTGTGCTTGAGACCGTTTGGGCTTTGTTTCCCCGATAAACTTTCTCTTTTCTTTCTTTTTTAGGCAACCATAGGGCAATAGAGGGCAAAAATGTCTGCCCGTTTAGTACAAAGACTTCTCTACCCTCCAGTTTGATTGCCATACGTTTAACAATAGCCCTGACCAAATTAGCAACAACAGTACATTAGAATCTGTCGATGTAATATCTATTTTGAATGAAGTTTAGCAGTGCCTGGCATTATAACATCGTCAGCGCCAAGATCCGGAAACTTGACTATTACAACTTGTCCCGGCGAACTGTTGATGGGTATTTACACTAATTACAGTCTACCTTATACCTTTTACGGGCCATGGGGTTCCTTCTCTTTTCTGTATGGGTCGAGGTCACAACCATATGAGTTCATTTTTTATAAAACAAAGAAAAATTATAATAAAAAATATGGATGAAGATTTGACGCTATTAATCCTATTGAAGAAGAAGAAGAAGATGAAACAGAACTAGGTCCTTCATTGCAAGAAGAGCTTGAAGGAGTGGGTTCTTTACTCCCAAACAACGTCAAGAACTATTGCGACAGCGAATTGAATCATTCTATAGAAGCATAGGACGAGAGCTTTCCAGGAGTGCTTGATCCTAACGATTTTGAGGAAGATGGTGGGGATTTGTATATAAGAACTGATGCAGGAGGTCGTGTAAAAAGCTACTTCAACACAAAACCCAAACAGTTTTTAAAACTAAGCACCAAATTTGGCGACAACTCCCCCATTTTCTAAGCAGAACAATTAAACCTTTTAGAGCTTAGAGCCGAAGCCGTTAGTCGTTTTTCAGAACTTTGGGGCGGGGGTGCCAACACAATCTGAAATACAAAACATACCTCTTCAAGATTTAAGTCAACAAGCAGATGATGCAATTAAAAAACAGATGAATCAATTAGAAGACAGAAGAACTAATAGCAGAAATTGAAACGAGTTTTAATGAGGAGACACAATTAAAAACAATTGACGATTTTTCCATTGCCCTATGCGTGAAATCCTGGGGCTTAATGCTGCTCTACGGACAATAAGGGGTGAACTAGAAAACAATTTGAAAACTTGTGAGCAAAATAGAGAGAAGAAAAGAAAAAAATAAACTGGCGAAAGCACGATAACAATTTGGGCGAGAAAAAAGAAAGAATACAGCAGAAAAAAACAAGATTTAAAAAAAATTCTAAGGAAAGCCCGAGTTAGAAGTGCTGTCTACTAACAGACCAAAGCTAGAATAAAAAAAAGAGAATAAGAGAAAAATAAAAAGAATAATTTATGAAAAAAATAGTAGAGAAAGAAAAGGATTGTAGGAAAAGGGAATAAATAGTTAAACATATTAAAGTTTGGTTGTATTAATCGTTTGCTTAAAAAGGTGGGGCACCAACAGGCCAGTAAAACCTCCAACGCCTCACCTGGTAAAAGTTGATCAGAAAACAATTGCATACAGCAAACCATAAAAAAAGTAAGCTGCAAAGCGCTTGATGAAATGCCTGCATAATAGGCATGTTGTTAGTTGGGTTTTGTTACTAAAGGCAAAGTTTGTATAGGCTGAAACCCCTGTGGACATTAGGAGTCAAGCTGTGGTTAATTTTTAGTGAAAAAAGTAGGCAACCAGTAAAAGTTAAAAACACAACAAGCTGTCTTTGCTAGTAACAGTCAACGTGAGGGAGATCAACAGGTGGCGCTTTTGGTGCTTTTGGCTTTGGGGGGCTTTTAAAATGGAGTTTGGATGGCTAGGTACTTTTTTAAAAATGGATGGAGAGCTGTGTTTAAAAATTGATTGGTCCAAGTTTTGGTCGCCCGCTAGAGGATTTCGTTATTATAAATTCAGATCATCTATCTGTAGTCTAAGTCAAGGTACATGTAAAATCCATGCCTACAAACAAAGTCAACCTTTGACTAGCATGTGAAGAATTCTTGAACCTTTGTATCTGCAGGCAAATCAACAGCAGAGTAATAGCATCTTCTAAATTCTAGAAATTTTTTTCTGGCGTCAAACCCTGTTAGATTGATCTACTTGCTAAGACCTTGGTCTGGCTTGTGCTCCTAAAAAACACAAACGATGTCCGATGGAGTAATTAAGTCTTTTGCACTCCTGCATTGTTAGGCCTTTAACCCTCTAAGATAAAATGTTGTCCCGCATTAGGATTTTTTGTTTCCCAAAGACCGAATCGAAATTGTTGTCTGGTTGAAAAGGGTGTGCCAGGCCAGTAGTCATAATTTGCTTTTTTGCAACCCAACAATACAATGTGGGCCCAACCCATGATTGCGGTCTAACTTTTGTCCCCAAAGCAGTTGAAGGATTAATGGTAATTCATTGCAGATTTCTTTCATATGATTATTGTTCCTTGGGCTTTTAAATGAAAAAAACGCGTTCTCGCTGGGAGGGCACTTGTAGTTCAGTTAGTATTCGTCTGTTCTGGTATAAACATGAAAGTTTTACGACTTTACTAAAAGATTAGGTGGTTTAAATGGTTTGCATATGAACACCGCAGGCCATTGTTTGCGCAGTAAATGGGAAAATTTAACTGATCTGAAAAAGCCATACCGGGAAAAGACCATGCTGATGGCACTCTGTCACTCTTTATTGGCGGAAAAATCAAATTAAGCGGTTTACAAGTCTGACTTGGAAACCGTAGATTCAATCTACTGCAATGGTTAGAAAATGATTTCCAAAGATTGGGGGGTTATAAAACGCCCTACATTGTAAGGGCCACTTTCGTATACTTTAAAAGGTTCCATTATTTAAAAAGTTTTAAATGTTACTAAAAACGATGTACATCTATATACCCCCAAAAAAACAAACGTGTGTTCATTAACGTACCCAATTGACATGGCGCGGGAAATTTTTGGTTGCCCTTAAGAAATTGTTTTAAAGTAAAAGGATTAACATTTGAATAGCTAAAAAACAGGTGCAATTAAAACGAACAAGGCGATCTATTAAAACATTTAAAAAACCCATTGGGGAAACCCACAGCTTTTTTCTTTAAGAGAAGTATTTTGGCGAATTTGGCCATCAAGTTAAAAATTAATGAGGGGAAATTAAAATCTATAATTTCCAGAACTTTAAGTAAAAAGGGAGTCCGTTTTTCCTAGAACCTTCACGAATTTGGCTTTTAAAGGCATGGCGAAACATAAAATTAAAACACAATTTTCCCTAACAAAGCGTTTTTATGAGATGTAGGAAGTTGACAAGCCGATTTCTCATGTACCCAAGTATGTCTATTTAGAAGAGTTAAAAACAGACCGCCATTTAATTTTAATGGGCAGCCCTTAACAGTCAACAAGCACTAACCGAACAAGGCCCGGGTTTGTGATTATCAGTTATACGGTTTTGAAGGAAATAGTCAATTTAAAGAATTAGTTACGTAGACAAAATTCATTAAATTAAAGATAACTAGCCAAATAAACTAGTATTTTTTCTGATTTATTAATAGTGCGGAAGTAAAAGCGTACTGAAGCCATTTGATTTTATATTATGGGGAAGAAGAATATGCGGGTTCACGATCACCATTAATTTGCACGAAACCCCCATTTTAAAATAACCAATTTCGTCGATTTTTGGTGGTTTGACGTGTTAATTTGTTTAGAAAACAGGTGTTAATTTTGGCAAAAGGCCATGAGAAGGACGATTTGTATGTGAAAAGGGGGTTTTCGTGCAAAATAAGATTTTGGTCTTGAAAATCGCATATTTAAAATTCTCTGTTCACAGAACATAAGCCTTCAGAAATACATGAATTATAGAAAATAAAGAGCGTAAATAAACACAAAACCTAGCAAGAGGCGCCACAGATACACAACAACTAGGGCCCAAACCCGTGACCACTGAGACCGCCCACAATTATCGCCCGGCACCCCCTTTTAAGCGCTGTGCGCGGGTCGCTGTACTGGCACGAAAAACAGTATGCGGGATCTGTGTTACGCTTCCAAAACCAAAGCGACTGCTCGGCCATTCTAATGTGTGCAAAACAGACCTGAATAGTACGACACTGATTTAACAAGTAACATTTAAAAAACAACACAATTAGGGCCCCCGTTAAATCATACAAAAAGCCAAAACAGTTGAAATTGTAAAAGCGATCATGTCAGTCTGATCTAATTTTGCGACACAAGCATTTTGTTGACAACAGTCACTTAGAAGCTAGTCTATGAAAAACAGTAACAATGCGGAGTTTCGTTTATAAAGCAGCATGAGAGAAATAAAAAAATGGAAGACAAGATGCAAAGCATAAAACGACTCACTGTTTATCTTGAATACGCGTGAGGTATCCATAAAGAGGAAAAACCGTTTTGGGCTGTTATAGCCGTTAGTAATTGGTTAACGATAAAAGAAAACATACCTTCAAATTTACAAACAAATCGGCCAAATACTTTCTGAGGTTATCAAAAGAAGAAAACGTTATGGCCGTAAATAGCCATTTGAAACGGTTAAAAACGGAGAAAAAAACATTGGGGATGATCCATAACCCATAATGAACCATACTTTCACATTTTCAGAAAGATCGGCCAAGTACTTTTTTAAGATTTTCCATAAAGAAGAAAACGTTATGGGCCGTTATAGCCGTTTTCTAACCAGTAAACGGTTAAAAATAACACATCGGGCACCATTCCATGGCCCATAATATAAAAGAAAAAACCGTTTTGGGCCGTTATAGCCGTTAGTAACGGCAATCAACGGTAACATAACCGTTGAGCATGATCCGGGACCCATAAGGAAACATAAACTACAAATTTTCAGAAAGTCGGCCCAGTACTTTCTGGGATATTCCATAAATAATAAAAACAGTTATGGGCCGTTATGGCCGTTAGTGACGGTTATAACGGTAAAAAAAAACATCAGGCATGATCCATGACCCATAATGAACATATCTACAAATTTTCAGAAAGGTCGGCCAAGGTCTTTCTGAGATATTTCCCTAAAGAAGGAAAACCCTTATGGGCCGTTAGGCCGTTAGTAACGGCCGTAACAGTAACACAACCTAAACGGGCATCATCCGTGAACATAAAGAACATACCTACAAAATTTTCAGAGAGATCGTCCCAGTACTTTCTGAGATATTCCATAAGGAAGGAAAACCGTTTATGGGCTGTTATGGCCGTTAGTAACGGCCTAATGGTAAAAAAAACATCGAGCATCTCCTTGACCCATAAGAATACACCTACAAATTTTCAGAAAGATCAGCCCAGTGGTTTTGTCTGGAGCGAGGGGAACGTATTTTTTACAACGGATGGATGGACGGACACACACACACACACACACACACACACACACACACACACACACACACACACACACCCCCTCACACACACACACACACACACACACACACACAAAACACACACACACACAGCATTTTTTTCGTTCCCATTGTAAAGTACTCCCTGTTCTGTAAGAAACTAGGAGTACAAAAAAGGGAGCAGAGAAATCAATGTACAACAATCGTGACTCCGTGGCCTATGCAAACAAATGAATGGAATCCGTACCGGCAGAGTGTGCTTGGTAACACCTCCCCTCATCAAATTGAAATTCATCGTCCACGATGGTAGATTGAAGTTAATGAGTTCTTGTGGGTAGAATGAGTACGGCACCTACAGAAATTTCGAAACGGAGGAAAAATATTGCAAGGCTCCCCCTGGCGTAACCAGTGTCCAGTTACTCCAAAGCAGAATCGATGGTCTTAGATTAGAGTAGGCGAAGCCCGAGAGAGGAACGAAGGACGAATGAACGAAGCCGTTAGGCCAAGTCGTGCTCACACATTTCTGAGTAGGCGAAATGGGAGTAGACCAAATGGGAAATAACAGTGGACACATACTACTCGCTGACGCACAATAACCTTACAGTTTACAGTCATTGGCTCTCCATTTGTGCAGTGGCTCAGACATAAACAATCAGGTAAATGTTACAAAACTATGCATGACCAGTGGGACAAAGCATACAACATGATTAAGCAGATGCTAAAGATAATAAGCTACAAGAATATGAACATGAATCATTTAAAATGAATGCATGTAAAGTGTGTGAACAGAAAAGAAGTCACAAATGTGTAAGAACATGCAAATGTCTTACCAGTCAATACATTTACAGTCTCATTCACCACCAGCGGTGTTCGACATTTGGAACATCACAGTGGTGGTGTTGAGTTGTCCACAGGTGTAGGTGGTACTGGTGTATCAGGCATGGGTAGTGCAGTTTTCAGCTCTGGCTGTGAAAAGATGAACCAGGCCTCCTCAGCCTCAGAATCTGACTGCGACTCCAGCCTGTGTTGTTGTTGCAGTCCCCAAGTCAGGTGATTTGGCAGAAGCTGTTGGACGGAGTCAGCTTTGCTGTCAGGCATTGAAAGATGCCTGGTGGGGCCGAACATGCTGTCTGTTGGCCGGTGCAGCCAGTGAAGGGCGAGGTCCTGAAGAAGGGGATGCTGGTGTAGAGGCTCTGGCCGTTCTATGAACTTCACTGCAGTCAGCCAGTTGCTGCTACAGATCCGGGTTTATATACTGGGCCAGTGGACCTGGGATTGGAGTGTTTCTGAAGCATGCTGGTAACCCTGGTAACCCAGGCCATTGTGGAACGATGACAGAATCCTGGGGTGGAGCGTGATGTGTAGGGGGATGTTTACACACAGCTGTTGTGAGTCTCCCTTTCAGGTACAGCACCCGTGGTGGCAAACAAAACGGTCGTGTTGCAGTGTGGGGGCCCTGCTGCTCCTAGTCCTTGCCACCGGCAGGCTTGGTTGGCCAGGAGAAGACAACTGTGGAGGACAACTGTCCCAGTGGACTGGTCTTTCCGCTAAAGTCGGCACAGCTCTCCTGGTGGCAGGGGATTTGGGTTATGCTGCCTGGATGTCGCTTTGCTTTTGCTGCTTGGACTGGTCAGCATTGTGGCTGTGATGGAGGACTGGAGTTTGCTCACATCTTTTAAGCTGAAGTCTGCCAGCGCCTCAGACGTCATCTGGATCGCTGAAGGCCAGCGGCACAGCTGTAGGTCTGAAGCTACTGCCTCAGTGGATGCAGAGGTTGGTCCGCTGGAGTCTGCCATATGTACTGCCCAATGGTATGGGTGCCACCAGCTGAAACTGAAGGGCACGACAGTTGCAGTGCGCTCCTTGTGGCCCCAGAATGTGGTCGTTGGAAATGCTGTCCCCCTGTATCCACCTTTGGTCTTCTCTTTTTGTTGCTTTAATGGTGGCGGCAGGATGGTATAAGCCCAAAACACCTGACGTCTAGCTGGTCGTATGTCATGGGTGAAGGCATCCTGGAGAATGATTGCCAGCAACAGACTATCTCAGGCTCTGTTGACCTTCATCCGAACACAGAAGATGGGAAGTGTACCCCCAGATGGTTTGGTCTTAGCCCTGTGGCCTGGTGAAAGAATGCTGTGGCCAGGGAGAGAACAGCATTTACCAATCCTGGCTCACTTCGTCCTCAACCAGTTTCGGACGAAGTGAGCCAGGATTTGGTAAAATGCTGTTCTCTGACAAGTAAGACTTCAATAACCAAAAATATAACGATTTTTACAAACAAACATTACTGTGTAGGATTATTCTTCCCACAGCAGTGGCTGAACGCACCCCATAGGTACTGTAGGGGAAAAGCATCAGTCGCTGAACACGCCCAACCTACCTAAGGTCTCCGCACTATCAGAATACTGCAGAGACCCGCCATTAGGTTGAAACCTGATCACTTAATTTATGCTAGGGCCTTACGACCGGCGCAGACAAGAGGGCTTCGTTTACACAGAACACAGCACACAGTTAATTAGTTGTCAATGACGACAACACCCAAACAATGCTACATACTTTCTTCACGCCTATGCTGACAGTATGTGCCTTGTTATTTCTCTGTTGGTGTGTGTACGTTTTGGTGCGTTAACTATACTGGTAAACAAACGTGAGTTAAAATGGTAAATAAATATTGAGAGAAAAGATAATCTTACCTGTTATTCCATTCTTCAGCGCGAGTAGGGTTATTTTTACTTCATGGCGGGATTCTCTTGAAGTGCAGATTTTATTTTGGTGGTGAGAGAGATAGCTTCTGAAATTGTTATTGCTAGTTTTGAAAGTTGCTTGTACTTTCCAAACAGGCGTGTAGTTCTCCTCAGTTTATTTTATCCATCTGAGAGAATGCTGCAAGTGGGGGTCTACAAAGTTACAAAAATTTCTTCTGTTCAATTCACACAGCCTTTCTAACCACTTGCCATATGCTAGATAGCTTCTTAGATTTTGATTTTCCTTCAATTTAAGGATTGTTTGACTTGTGGTGATGATTGTTTCTACTTCTTCAACAGTTTGTTTTCATCATACTCTGGAATTGCATTCAGTGTTTTTCAACTAACAGCCTGTCTTCAACCTTCGAAAATCTTAGTTTTTCTAACAGATTTTTTCCTGATAAGTGTATAAGCTTTTCACGTTTCTTTTCCGCCTTGTCTGAAAGACAGCAGCAGGTTGCTTTGGCAACTGATTTTTATGTTCTTTGTTGTAACGTTCCGCCTCTTTAATTCCTCTTTGCTTCAAAACAGATTGCACTTCTTTCCAATGTTGTTGAATAGCAGCATAATAGTCAAGGTGCTGTTGAATTCTATTGTTGTATTCGTCTATAGGTTTTACTAGCGGCTTCATCTTCCCAATCAATAGTTAAGTCTTCTTCATCATCACTGATCACAATTGTTTCTATTTCTTGGCTAAGTCCTGTTGATTGCTCTGATTGGGATTTCTCTAAGTAAGTTAGACTCCTTGGGAACTCTCGGATTCCATCTAATTGTACACTTTCTATAACAATTTGTAGACACAAAACTTAACCGTCTTCTCCCACTTGATCAGAGAACACACTGTGCTGTTGGCCGCGCTCCAAAACGGGGCTTGAAGGGCCCACTTTGGCATTAAGCCAAGCGCCCCAGGCAGAGGCGGGATAATACAGTTGGACGACGTCACTGTTTGGCAAGCCTTGTCTGGTAATTAGAAACTCGATCCTACATAGAACCCCTAATGAGTGTCACGCACCATCCCGTCTATTGTGTGAATGATTTCTGTGTGTATGTGCGTGTGTGATCCAGATCATGCCATGAGTTACCAAGTCCTTAATTAAGTCACCCCAAATCCTTAATTAAGTCAAACCCCAAGTCCTTAATTAAGTTTTTTAATCAAGTCACCTTAAGTTCTTACTCAAGTTCTTAATTAAGTCACTTCTAAGTTCATACTCAAGTTCTTACTCAAGTTCTTACTAAGTTCTTACTCAAGTTCTTACTTAAGTCACTTCTAAGTTCTTACTCAAGTTACTTCTAAGTTTTACTTAAGTCATCCTCTAGTCACCCCAAGTCACTTTTAAGTTCTTACTCAAGTTGTCCCCAAGTCTCCTAAGTTCTTACCCAAGTTACCTAAGATCATAACTAAGTCATCCTCTAAGTACAACCAAGTTCTTATTTAGTTATCTTATAATTATCAAAAACAAGACAATCTATGTTTTTATCTTAAATAGTAAATGTTTAATATAGTACACACACGCCTCAAAAAAACCGTGTCATTTGGC
>JAFLJL010002794.1:0-2500 GCA_018398815.1 Conus ventricosus
GAAATGCCTGAATATACTGATGCTGAAACACAGCAATGTGAAATGCCTGAAGCCCACTGCCGCTGAAACACAGCAATGTGAAAGTATGAAGACCCCTGCCACTGAAAGACAGCAATGTGAAAGGTATGAAGACACCGCCGCTGAAACACAGCAATGTGAAAGGTATGAAGACACCGCCGCTGAACACAGCAATTGAAATGCCTGAAGACACCGCCGCTGAAACACAGCAATGTGAAATGCCTGAAGACACCGCCGCTGAAACACAGCAATGTGAAATGCCTGAAGACACTGCCGCTGAAACACAGCAATGTGAAAGGCATGAAGACACCGCCGCTGAAACACAGCAATGTGAAATGCCTGAAGACACCGCCGCTTAAAATAAGCAATGTGAAATGCCTGAAGACACTGCTGCTGAAACACAGCAATATGAAAGGTATGAGACACTGCTGCTGAAACACAGCAATGTGAAATGCCTGAAGACACCGCCGCTGAAACACAGCAATGTACCAGCCGCCCTGGCGAAGTGGTTAGAATGCTAATTGTAATTTCCATAGTCGTGTTTACTCTGCCACACACACACACAGGATATCGGGTGCAGGAGGTTCACGATGGAGAAGAAGACACAGAGGAGAAACAAGCAGCATCCACTCGCTGCCAGCATTCCCACTCCTCGGTTCATTCTGCACACGAGTGCCAGAGCCGAGTGCGCGGAGCTTGTTCTTCTTCTTCTCCTCATCAGTGGTGAACCTCCTGCACCCGCGGCCCTTGAGCTGTCAGAGGGATTGATATCCAGTGTACATCTCCCTTGACAAAGCAATGTGGATTGGGAACCAGGATGTTGGCTGTTGTTCCTGTTCTTGTTAGTCCTCGTCGTCGTCGTCGTCGTCGTCGTCGTCGTCGTCTTCTTCTTCTTCTTCTTCTTCTGTCTTCTTCTTCTTCTTCTTCTTCCTTTCTCTTCTTCTTCTTCTTCTTCTTCTTCTTCTTCTTCTTCTTTGTCTCTGTCTGTCTGTCTGTCTGTGGACTATGGATGTGGAGTGGGAACAGGCTGTATAGCTGTTTTTCCTGTTCTTGTTTATTCGTCTTCTTCTTCGTCTTCTTCTTCTTCTTCTTCTGTCTATCTGTCTGTCTCTCCTCTCTCTCTCTCTCTCTCCTCTCTCTCTCTCTCTCTCCTCTCTCTCTCTCTCTCTCTCTCTCTCTCTCTCTCTCTCTCTCTCTCACTCTCTCTCTCTCTCTCTCTCTCCTTGGTGAGATGTCTCAGTCGGCTGTGGTAGTTCATCCATGGCGTCTGAGTGAAATTTATCAATCACGATTTGTGGTATTCTTACTACCGTGGGAGAACCTTACGATACCCACCCCCCACCCCACCCCCTCCTATGCACACGTATGTATATGCAGAGAGAGATGAGTTTTCCTTCCCCTCCACTGACCTCACCAAAGGATCGGGGTGATTTAAGTGATCAGCCATACGACACTCCACACCCAGTTGATGCGCAAAACACAGCAAAGTTTAACTGGTTCTGATAAAACTGCATCGGATGACTGAACCACACTTTTGGGATGTGGTCGTTTTTAATAGGAGGGTTAAGATAGCTGTTCAATGGAGTACTAACCTTTACTTGAAAGGTGTCAGACTGAGTCACAGAAATGTCAAGAGTATCAGTTTTTATATTTTTAAGATGTAGTGCGGCCCAGCAGAATATTTTGCATCAGTATATTTGAATGCACTCATTTTTATTTCGTTAAAAAATGTTTGTAACAAAAACAACTCAAGACCGTCCTTCGTTTTTAGAACATGCTATTGATAACGATTCGGAACCAAATGAGTGACTGATATTTGAATGGTACGGAAACGACTGAATGAGCGCCAGTAGGCTGCTCTTCGGCCGGTGTCGTATATAATACTGTCGCCGTGGAATTGTATCGCAGCGATAGCATTTCACGTGAAATATTGTTGCAGCGACAATAATTGCTGAAAAAATGTCGCGCGACAACTTTTCACGAAAAATGTCCCATAGAATATTGTAGCGTCCATAAAATGCAGTATTTCCCGGGAAATACTGTCGCTGCGACACGATTTTATGAGCGACAGTATTATATACGACACCGGCTCTACCTGGGTAGCAGCCCGTTGAGTGAGGTAGTGGGTTTATTGTAAAGCGCTTAGAGCTTGTCTGTGACCGAGGATAGGCGCTATATATATAATAATAATAATAATAATAATAATAATAATAATAATAATAATAATAATAATAATAATAATAATAATAATAATAATAATATATAATAGAATATTGCGTGTGTGATTTTTCAATGACTTGTGAGTTGACTTCAACGCGGTGACAGCCCTGATATGGCCCTTTGCGGTCGGCTGGGCTGTCAGCAACATCACCTTACCTTGTCCCCTTGCCCTCTTCTCTCCATCCTGCTTTGTATGAATATGCCAGAATTTACAGCTTTCATACGTAAACAAAGCCGGTGTAGAATATCCCACCCATGTCTA
>JAFLJL010002794.1:10000-21101 GCA_018398815.1 Conus ventricosus
GTCATGTGTGCATCATGTCCTGTCTTTTCACCATCCTGCCTTTCATTCATTGACTTATTCATCTTTATGCTTTTTCTCATTTCGGGAAGCAGATATGGATCATTATTTGTTTCATTAAAAAAATTGTAATCATGGGACAACTAAATAGCACTGAATGAAATAAGAAAATCGTTATGAACGAAAACATAATGAAACGATGAACATGAGAAAAACGCAATTACATAGCACAAAAATGAAATACAAAAATGATGCAGAGAAAAGAAAATGAAAAAAGGGGCTCGGCACACAAATCCGCTGAGGACTCGAAAGAGTTAACGACCAGGAAGCGTGTTTCGATTGGTCTGCAGTGTTTGTGAATGGCGGTTTTTTTTGGCTGTTTATTGGGTTTTGCCTGCTCGTTTGGTCGGCGTATTCGACTGGTTGTTTAGTTGTCAGTTAGCTATCTTTGTGTGTTTGCTCATTAGTTCGAGACTTTTAGAATTTAGGTGTGTTTTTTTTTTAAACAGAAATAGCTTGGTTTATTTGCAGTTACGACGCGTTATTATCATCATGACCACCGACAGTGTTACTATCAGCAACAACTAGGACAACAAAAAATGACGGGAAACAGAGTGCAATAAGTTACACCTCCCAACCCCCTTACACACACACACACACCACACACGCACGCACGCACGCACGCACGCACGCACGCACGCACGCACGCACGCACGCACGCACGCACGCACGCACGCACGCACGCACGCCACGCACGCACGACGCACGCACGCACGCCCCCCCCCCCCCCCCCCCCCCCCCAACACACACACACTCAGAGGTTTACGCTAGTACACGTAGAAACTCCGCGCAAGCAAAATTTTTTTACACCATCCCATCAACAGTAATAAGAAAAAAAAACAGGAGGGAAAGAGAAAAATATGAAACTAATCAAGTAAAACTGATACTGAAATTCAAAAGGACCTGAAAGCAAAGGTTTGTGCGCACAACAGACAGACAGACAGACAGACAACACACACACACACACACACACACACACACACACACACACACACACACACACACACACACACACACACACACACACACACACACACACACACACACACGCGCATGCACATCCACACAGCCCTGATGTGGCCCTTTGCGGTCGGCTGGGCTATAAGCAACATTATCTTATCTTATGCACATCGACACCCACACGCACACACACACACACACACACACACACACACACACACACACACACACACACACACACACACACACACACACACACACACACACACACACACACCCCACACACACACACACACACACACACACACACACACACACACACACACACACAGCACACCCACCGACCCCCCCCCCCCCCACACACACACACACACACACACACACACACACACACACACACACAAGCACGCACGCATGCTCGCGCGCGGGTAAGAACAAAATATTAAATGCAAAACATTAGAACAAAAAATCGACCATCAAGTGCTCTTTAAACACAAGTTCGAAAGGTTAGCTATTCACACTTATTCTGTTAGATATCTATGACCTTCTTTCTTGAAAGAAAACAGCCTGGATCTAACTTTCAGTTCCTCTTACATTTCATTTTTCCACGATTTACTGCTAGAGTGAGTGAAAGATAAAGGACAAGATTAATCGTAGGACGAGGGTGAAAACGGTAGTCCCGCTGCAGATATTGATCACTGTGAATTCTGTAAGGAGATACGATAGTGTTAGGTTGTTCATGACGTTGTACATAATAAACAGAGATTTATTGAAGCGGCGTTTAAGATTAAACTGATAGAGGAAAAGAATTCAAATCGCTGTTTAGATTGAATTTGACTATTCCATCCTTGGCGAAAACAATCAATTAATCTTTGTTGAAATTCATGAAAATACGTTCATAACTCTGAGTTATACTGCTCACAGATAAACAAACAGATGGATGGATAAAGAAAAAAACAGAAGTAAGTGTTCTGGCTAACAGTACCACAAAATACATGGGGCCTAAAGTTTTACAAGGCACATTTTTTAATGTTTAAACAAGATATGAAATTCTAACATAATCTTGAATATTTTAATCGCATTATCAAACAAATCAACGATGGCGCTACACTGACCGAAAACACTAATTTAAAAGCGATAAGTAAATGGAGGCTTGCAACACATTATCACTATCACGTCTTTCACGAAAGTACAGCAGAGAAAATGCTTTAGTGGCAAGCCACCAGATCCGCAAAGCCAGAGAAAATGTTTTAGTGGCAAGCCACCAGGTCCGCAAAGCCAGAGAAAATGTTTAAGTGACACACCACCAGGTCCCCAAAGCCAGAGAAAATGTTTTAGTGACACACAACCAGGTCCGCAAGGCCAGAGAAAATGTTTTAGTGACACACCACCAGGTCCGCAAAGCCAGAGAAAATGTTTTAGTGACACACAACCAGGTCCGCAAGGCCAGAGAAAATGTTTTAGTGACACACCACCAGGTCCGCAAGGCCAGAGAAAATGTTTTAGTGACACACAACCAGGTCCGCAAGGCCAGAGAAAATGTTTAGTGACACACCACCAGGTCCGCAAAGCCAGAGAAAATGTTTTAGTGGCACACCACCAGTCCGCAAAGCCAGAGAAAAATGTTTTAGTGACACACCACCAGGTCCGCAAAGCCAGAGAAAATGTTTTAGTGACACACAACCAGGTCCGCAAGGCCAGAGAAAATTTTTTAGTGACACACCACCAGGTCCGCAAAGCCAGAGAAAATGTTTTAGTGACACACAACCAGGTCCGCAAGGCCAGAGAAAATGTTTTAGTGACACACCACCAGGTCCGCAAGGCCAGAGAAAATGTTTTAGTGACACACAACCAGGTCCGCAAGGCCAGAGAAAATGTTTTAGTGACACACCACCAGGTCCGCAGGCCAGAGAAAATGTTTTAGTGACACACAACCAGGTCTGCAAGGCCAGAGAAAATGTTTTAGTGACACACAACCAGGTCTGCAAAGCGAGAGAAAATGTTTTAGTGACACACCACCAGGTCCGCAAAGCCAGAGAAAATGTTTTAGTGACACACAACCAGGTCCGCAAGGCCGGAGAAAATGTTTTAGTGACACACCACCAGGTCCGCAAGGCCAGAGAAAATGTTTTAGGGACACACAACCAGGTCCGCAAGGCCAGAGAAAATGTTTTAGTGACACACCACCAGGTCCGCAAGGCCAGAGAAAATGTTTTAGTGACACACAACCAGGTCCGCAAGGCCAGAGAAAATGTTTTAGTGACACACCACCAGGTCCGCAAAGCCAGAGAAAATGTTTTAGTGACACACGACCAGGTCCGCAAGGCCAGAGAAAATGTTTTAGTGAGACACCACCAGGTCCGCAAGGCCAGAGAAAATGTTTTAGTGACACACCACCAGGTCCGCAAGGCCAGAGAAAATGTTTTAGTGACACACCACCAGGTCCGCAAAGCCAGAGAAAATGTTTTAGTGACACACAACCAGGTCTGCAAGGCCAGAGAAAATGTTTTAGTGGCACACCACCAGGTCCGCAAAGCCAGAGAAAATGATTTAGTGACACACCACCAGGTCCGCAAAGCCAGAGAAAATGTTTTAGTGACACACAACCAGGTCCGCAAGGCCAGAGAAAATGTTTTAGTGACACACCACCAGGTCCGCAAAGCCAGAGAAAATGTTTTAGTGACACACAACCAGGTCCGCAAGGCCAGAGAAAATGTTTTAGTGACACACCACCAGGTCCGCAAGGCCAGAGAAAATGTTTTAGTGACACACAACCAGGTCCCCAAGGCCAGAGAAAATGTTTTAGTGACACACCACCAGGTCCGCAAAGCCAGAGAAAATGTTTTAGTGACACACAACCAGGTCCGCAAGGCCAGAGAAAATGTTTTAGTGACACACCACCAGGTCCGCAAGGCCAGAGAAAATGTTTTAGTGACACACAACCAGGTCTGCAAGGCCAGAGAAAATGTTTTAGTGACACACCACCAGGTCCGCAAAGCCAAAGAAAATGTTTTAGTGACACACAACCAGGTCCGCAAGGCCAGAGAAAATGTTTTAGTGACACACCACC
Source organism: Conus ventricosus (assembly GCA_018398815.1). Lineage (NCBI taxonomy): Eukaryota > Metazoa > Mollusca > Gastropoda > Neogastropoda > Conidae > Conus > Conus ventricosus. Next base: position 14,088 of record JAFLJL010002794.1, read on the forward strand.
AGGTCCGCAAGGTCAGAGAAAATGTTTTAGGGACACACAACCAGGTCCGCAAGGCCAGAGAAAATGTTTTAGTGACACACCACCAGGTCCGCAAGGCCAGAGAAAATGTTTTAGTGACACACAACCAGGTCCGCAAGGCCAGAGAAAATGTTTTAGTGACACACCACCAGGTCCGCAAAGCCAGAGAAAATGTTTTAGTGACACACAACCAGGTCCGCAAGGCCAGAGAAAATGTTTTAGTGACACACCACCAGGTCCGCAAGGCCAGAGAAAATGTTTTAGTGACACACCACCAGGTCCGCAAGGCCAGAGAAAATGTTTTAGTGACACACCCCAGGTCCGCAAAGCCAGAGAAAAAGTTTTAGTGACACACAACCAGGTCTGCAAGGCCAGAGAAAATGTTTTAGTGGCAAGCCACCAGGTCCGCAAGGCCAGAGAAAATGTTTTAGTGACACACCACCAGGTCCGCAAGGCCAGAGAAAATGTTTTAGTGACACGCCACCAGGTTCGCAAGGCCAGAGAAAATGTTTTAGTGACACACCACAGGTCCGCAAGGCCAGAGAAAATGTTTTAGTGACACACCACCAGGTCCGCAAGGCCAGAGAAAATGTTTTAGTGAACACCACCAGGTCCGCAAGGCCAGAGAAAATGTTTTAGTGACACACCACCAGGTCCGCAAGGCCAGAGAAAATGTTTTAGTGACACGCCACCTTCTGCTGTTGGATTGATGTAGCTTGTGTGTTCTGTATCCATCTGCTGTGCCAAAAGATCAAGGACCACCAGTAGCAAAAGAAATATTGTTCTGAAAAGCCCCCCCCCCCCCCTATTTTTTCCATCTAAGACATAAGAGAGCAAACTTTGTTTATAAATCTATATTGCCGAAAGCTCATTTGGAGAAGCATTTATTATTCCCCATTCACCCACTCAAACACATACCGTTACTTAGGCAGAATCATCTACCACTACAGATATGAATTCTATTTTCCCCTATTTTTTCCATCTAAGACAATAAGAACAAACTTTGTTATAATTCTATATTTCTTGCAGTCATTGCAACACCAAGGTGCTCTGTAAGTTGTTGGAATGGTGTTCAGGTACCTTGGAATTAAAGTTCATCACAGTTCAGACCCTTGTGGATTCATTCCCAGAACTGGCCCTCAGCACTTGTGTCTTAAGATGTTCTTGTTTTATATCTTCTACTTTTTACAAGAAAATCTAGCTTATTTTTTTGTTTCATCATTTTCTTTTGTTTCTTAGCTGGGACGTTTGGTGGGTTTTTTTTTTTGAAAATTCAACAAACACACTATGGTATTGCACACCAGCTTTTGTTCTGGGATAGCATTCTGCTTAAAACCTGAAAGGCAGAGGCGTCAAGCACTTTCCGAGGTCACTGAGGAGAAACAGTCAGGTTTTGAAATACTGGTATCTGACCATAAGTTATGATATGTTAGTGAGTTTCCTCCCTCTCGGAGATTGTCTCCCCTTTAGAGACTATACGCTTGCTGAAGGCTCATTTTGAGAAGCATTTATTATTCCCCATTCACCCACTCAAGCACATACTAGTTAGGCAGAACTATCTACCACTGTGTTTGTGGGTTTATGTGCATTTCGGCTTTTTTGGTTTGTTTTCAATACCACAACTGTTGTGGTTTCTCCTATCCAGTATGTCACCTCACAGGTGTCATGAGCTCAAACCTTATACTTTCACACAGGAAGTTGAACAGATATTTTTCGTTGGGCGTGGAAAAAAGGTCTACAGATCGATTGCAAGATGATTTGACTTTCCTTTCTAATTTGATACTTGCAAGTCCGCCCCACACAATTTCTCTCTCTCTCTCTCTCTCTCTCTCTCTCTCTCTCTCTCTCTCTCTCTCTCTCTCTCTCTCTCTCTCTCTCTCTCTCTCTCTCTCACACACACACACACACACAAACACACACACACACACACACACACACACACACACACACACACACACACACACACACACACACACACACACCTCTCTCTCTCTCTCTCTCTTCTCTCTCTCTCTCTCTCTCTCTCTCTCTCTCTCTCTCTCTCTCTCTCTCTCTTTCTTTCTCTCTCTCTCTCTCATGCTGCCCGATAGGTCTCTTTTACCGTCCGCAGGCCCAGCCACGCTGCCCGATAGGTCTCTTTTACCGTCCGCAGGCCCAGCCACGCGGCCCGATAGGTCTCTTTTACCGTCCGCAGGCCCAGCCACGCTGCCCGATAGGTCTTTTTGGTCAGACCAAAGTTTGTTGTAGGAGTATTAGACTGGCTTATGAATTTAAGAACCGAGAGCGCAGCCTTCACTCGATCTCGATCTATTCTACCGACCAACGTGTCTTCAGCAGCCACTACAACCACCTCTACCAAGCGGCCCCACTGGGAGGTCGATGGTCTTCTGTAGACTGTAGATACAACGTTTTCTGTCGTCTGGGGTACAGTATCTATCACTTCGCAGGCCTAGGTACGCTGCCCGAATGGTATTCTGTTGAAGCCAATCTAGGTGTAGGGAACATACCGTCCGCAGGCCCAGCCACGCTGCCCGATAGGTCTCTTTTACCGTCCGCAGGCCAAGCCACGCTGCCCGATAGGTCTCTTTTACCATCCGCACGCCAAGCCACGCTGCCCGATAGGTCTCTTTTACCATCCGCAGGCCCAGCCACGCTGCCCGATAGGTCGGCCAAGGAAAATGCTCAACGCAGTGGCCATCTCTGTGAACGACATTCATTCAATTCACAGTCTTCAGGATAAGAAGACGACATGAAATAATTATCCATGCAGTAACCTTACTAGCCTGGCTTCGAGAGTGTCTCTCATCTCTCCTCTACGCCCATCATGGGCAAGAGAATGATGATGATGATGATGAACCTTACTATCAACAACTTTAACCAGACATAGTAAGATAAGATAAGATAATGTTGCTTATAGCCCAGCCGACCGCAAAGGGCCACATCAGGGCTGTCACCACGTTAAAATCAACTCACCAGTCATTAAAAAAAAAAAAAAAAACTTTCACACATCTCATTAAATGACATCGTCTAGAAACGCACCAGAAATTGCATTAAAAATCTTTCTTCCGTAAAATCTTAAATCAGATGAAAAATGTTAATCTCTCTAAAAAACTCAAGGATCACATCAGGTGGGACATCCCTGAACAGGATCTTCATGGATTCCATGTTTCTCAAGGTTATCCAGGGGTACGACAGGATACTGATCGTGTCATGCCGCAGGAGCTACAGCGCATACATGTGCACCGTGGTCCCGGGGTTGGTCAACTACAGGGACATCAAAGGTTCCATTTCTGCTGAAGAGCACCCGCGGGTCATCATACAGGTGCAGTCTCTCAAGCGTATAAGGAGATCAGAATGATGTAAACGTGCTTTTAATAGTTTAAAATTCTACTTGAAAAAAGAGACCAGGGCAGATGAAGAAGCATTAAATGTTAATGATCATAAATAATGTTTCAACTGACCAATCAACTAAAAACTTTCCATTAAGATGGAAAAAAATAGAAAATAAAAAGGTGCTGGGCAGATGGAATTAGTACAGAGTTGTTAAAAATGCAAGTCATTTGTCGCAGGTTCGCAGGTTTCTTCGTAATGCCGAAAACACGTTTGGGGCCGTTATAGCCGTTAGAAGCGGCTATTCTGGTAAACATGGCCAATCATCTGTGACCCATAATGTACATACCTTCAAATTTTCAGAAAGATTGGCCAAATACTTTCTGACATTTTGGTCAGCAACCATCGTCAAAACACACACACATCCAGCTGTATCTCTAACAACAGACGAAAAACTAAAAGCGCTGAACATACTTCCTCTGAATAGGCAATTGGAATTCAACAAGGCATCATTTATGTTTACAATCTTGACAGATACTATGCCATGTTATATCAATGCCCTTTTTACAAGATCGAACAGCTTTTCTGGCTCGACGAAATTCCACCTTACATAGAGTGTGCACATGGCAGTTGTGGTTTCTCCTATCCAGTATGTCACCTTAAACAGAGTGTACACACGGCAGTTGTGGTTTCTCCTATCCAGTATGTCACCTTAAACAGAGTGTACACACGGCAGTTGTGGTTTCCCCAATGCAGTATGTCACCTTAAACAGAGCGTACACATAGCAGTTGTGGTTTCTCCAATCAGCTCTCTGTGATACTGGTAGGAGAAAAGTCTTTCAGATAACTGTTTGTTAAAGTTTTCAACTAAAGCCTGTGATCTGTGAACTCCTGGAATGCCTCTTTTAATGGTAACTCTATGTTTTAACAATAATTGATTTACTTGGCCTTTAAATTCTTTTCCATCATCGACTTGAATCATGCGAGGATAAGTTAGCGGGCCTCGTTGGTATATCAGCTGTATGGCAACAGCAACAGCAGAAGCACTCTTTTGTGTAATGGTTCTGCATCTTTGTATCTTGAAGCTATGTCAATGACTGTAAGTGCGTACTTAAATCTTTTTCGTCTAATCGTATCATGAGGTAAATATAGAAGATCCATTTGATGGGTGTCGTTCGGTATTGTATTCACAAAGTGTGGTCTCTGTATTCGTCTAGGCGCTGGTAAATAAATTTGCCAAATCGCTTGTTTAGATAACCATTCCTTCGCTGTTTGTTCACTGACTCCCGCTGCTTGGCTTAGCTTTTTTTTTATTGCCGTGATTCCCTTCCAATATCTTTTGGCGAATAATAGATTTTGTTCATTTTTATTCAGCCAATATTATGTGCAACAAAATACACAACAGTCATACGAAAGACAATAAACACGATTTCTTGCATCTTTTGTTTTTCTGATGGTTGATAAAAGTCGCTGAATTTTGGTGGGAGCAATTTCTCGATTGGTTTGCCTGTTACAAGAAAATATTCTTTTATTGCTTGATCAACGTCTTTAAATGTGTAAGCTGCATGTCCCTGTTTTTTCAGTGTGTTATTAATAAAATCTAACTGCTCAATTCTCTGCTTTTCATAGTTATCTTGTGCAGCTGCTAGTTGCTCCATAGCTTTGTTATGTCTTTTTCTCTCACCGTCATCCCGCAGTTTACTAAATGCGTAATTACTTCCGCTAAAAGTAAGCGCATTAACCACAGCGCTACCAATCATCATTACGAGCGAAGCCATTTTTATAAATGTATTTTTTATTTTTTCATATTGATACTGTCAGGAATTATTCCTTGCTTAACTAGAAAATCTTTCGTAGCAAATGAAGCTGTTATAACAGCAATTAGCTTTGCCGAATCCTCAAAGCCTAGTTTACCAAGATCTGCCGGTTTTATTTTTAACAGGCTTTTACCAAGCATTGTGTATCCTACACTTAGGCCTCCAATAACAGCAGAATGGCATACAAGGTTGGTAACAGTTTTTTTCGGTGCTCATTTTAAAAAAATAAAATAATTATAATTAATAAAAAACATGAACAGCGATGATCTACTACAGCTACAGGGCAGCCTAAACCTTCCTGAACTTATGATTACAAATGATCAAGTTGATGACCAAGCTATTATGCCCAAAAAGAAAAGGTTGTATTCTTTGGCAGCATGCGGAAAAACAAAACAGTTCCTCGGAAATGAATTCAGCATAGAACAGATTCAACAAATGTCGCCACAAGACATTGTAAAGTATCATAACAGGTATGAAGCGCAACTAGGATCAAGAATGGTAAAAAGTGTCAGGCAAACGGTTCTTAGTTTATACACTAAACTAGTAAGTAAATTTGCACCTATTGATTCTGAACAAGACTTTATGTATGATTTAACGCAGGATCCAGTTTTAACAAAGTCATTAGAGTCTCTAGGATGTGATCTATATTACAGATTTGGAACATTATTGTCGCCGCTAATCATGGGATTAATTACTTTTAATCATATAGATTTTGTTACCCTAAAAAATGACCGAGCCAGAAAATCAGCAGAATCAGGTGGAGAAAATGACCAGTAAAAAGCCTGGGCACGTTGCAGCAGGAAAAAATTAGCAGAGTGGAACAAACAAAGAAAATTACAGTTACAATCACAGATTATAGCCCATAATGAAAAAGTGCTAGAGCCGCAGCCAGTTGTTTCAACGCCAGCTATAAACACACCAGAACAAGTTGATCAAGACCTACGCCGCCAAAGTCTTCATGGAATATTGCACTTAAAGCAATTGTCATTTTTGGCGGCATTGCTGCTGGGGGTGGTTATTACGGTTATAAAATATATAAACAACGACAGCAAAAACCGAAGCAGTCCCTTTGTCACGAGTTTGTCACGAGGCCTACGACGTTCGACCCACCTAGGTGGCGGAATTACTTATTTGTTTATTGTCGTTGCTGTTGTCGTGTATCCGTCCCTTAGGGTGGCTTGTGGTGCAGTTGCACCTTGGTGTGGTTCAGCTCAACTTCGGTTTGCTTTCTCTCTCTCTCTCTCTAATTCCACCGCCCGTGCTATTCATCCTGCAAGTTCACGGGTGGCCGGTACCTTTCTCTCGAACTTTCTGTCTATCGGCCTCTCGCCTGTCTTTTTACCTGTCGCACGTGCTTCGTTTCTTTTAGTTTGAAGTATGCTCACTCTGTGACGCAGCATGGCATGTTGGCCGCCATTGCTGAGGGAGGTTAGCTCTTCACTCGAGCGGAAGATGTCTCTGGGGCGCCTGCTCCAGTCCTGGTTCTTTACCTTATCGTCGAGAGTACAGTCAGTACTTTCAATTCCTGCAGTCGGCCTGTAGGAGAGGGACATCATTTCTTCTGTTTCCGCATCTTCGCCTCTGTCCTCTCGACTGGACAGAGGGTAGAGAGAGTCCTTTGACCCGCCTCTTCGGGGTCACCCACGGGTAGCTGGTAAGCATCAGTTTCGTGGTCTGTTTGTTTTGGTTTGTTGTTGTTAGCCGGCTTAGTCTTCTCTTTTGCGCAATTTTCTTTTGTTTTCGAAATTGTAAGAGAAATATTGTGTGAGACCTTTTCTCTGGTTAATTCAATCTTTAACCTGGCCATTCTAAATTATTTCCAAAAATTCTTTCTCCTGTTTATGCATCT
>JAFLJL010002795.1:2500-7500 GCA_018398815.1 Conus ventricosus
CGTGCGCGCGCGCGCACGCACGCACACACACACACCCCCCACACAACACACACACACACCCCCACACCACACACACACACAATACACACACAAACACACACAACACACTCACGCATGCACGCGAGCACCTGTTCGCCACGGAAAAAAAGACGCACACGTGGGACACACAACAGACAGGGACCGCACACAAAACACCACACACACACACCACACACACACCACACACACAAAACCCCACACACACACACACCACACACACACAACACACACACACACCCCACCCACACTACACACACACACACACACACAACAACACACACACCCCACACACACACACACACCACGCACACAAAACACAACCCACACCAAAAAAAACACACACACACAACACCCCCCACACGCGGTACACACACAACCCCCCCCCCCACCCTACACACACACACACACACCACACACACACACAAAACACAACACACACACCACATCACACGCCCCGTAGGCGGCGCGCACGCACGCCCCGCACGGGAAAGCACCCCACACACAAAAACCCCAAAACATTTAAAACGAGCCCCGCGTTCGGGCCCCGCAAACAGACCACACCGCGCCCCACAAACACACAGACACAGAACCCCAAAAACACCCCACACACACCACACACACACACACACCAAACCACACAAAACCCACACACACCACAAAGCACACACACACAAATTCAAACAAAACAAACACAGACGCCCACACACACACACAAAACACACAAACACATAAAACAACACAAACCACACACACACACACACACACACACACACACCCCACACAACCCCACACACAAGCATGCACGTCACACCAACACACACACCACACACCCCACCACCCCCACTTTCAAAGCCGCAACCCCACAAAACACACACACACCCCAAAACACACACACACAAAACACGCACGTTTCACACGCACACAAAAACCCCAAAAAATTCACGGGCGCACCACAAATACACACACACACCAACAGCCGTCACCAAAGCACACACACCACCCCCACCAAAATAAAACACACGCACACACACACAACCACCCCAAAACACATCCCCACACACACACAACCCCCCACCACACCCACACAAAACACACACACCCCCACACACAAACACGCACACACCCCCACACGCACACACACAAAACCCCCACACACACACACACCACACCCCCCACAAAAAACACCCCCCAACACACAAACACCACCCCAACACAACACACCCACAACACACAAAAACATAAAAAACACAACCCCAAAACAACACTAACATACCCCACACAACAACACTAACACACAACAACCAAAAAACCAAAACACCCCACAACACACACCACACACACAAAAACCCCACACACACACACACCAAAAAACACACCCCAAAACAAACAAAAAACGCACGTACACAGCCCACCAAAACCCACACCCCAAAACCCCAAAACAACACACCCCACACACCCCACACCCCACACACTACACCCCCACACACCCCCACACAAACACGCCCCTACACACCACAACAAAACACAAAACACACAAAACCCCCACACACACACACACCACACACAACACACAAAACACACACAATACAAAACACACACCAAAACCCCCCCACCCCCCAAAACCCCACACCACCCACCAAACACACACAAGCACCAAAACCCCCAAACAACACCCCAACATCCCACACACACAAAAACAACACCACACCCCACACACACACCACACACACATACACCACAACACCCACACCACACAAACAAAAACACACAAAACCCCACACCCACAAAAACAACCACAACCCCCGGCCCCCAACCCCCACACCACCCCCCCAAAAAACCCCACCCACACACACACACCACACCCCACACACACACACCACAAAAACACACACCCCCAAAAACAAAGCAACCCCACACACACACACACACCCACAACCCCAAAACAACACAACACAAAAACACAAAAAACCACACCCACACACAAACACACCCCAAAAACCCCCCACAACACCACCCCCACAAACCTCCCCACGAAAACCGGAAAGCACCAACTGCCCGCACACACACAACCCCACACACACAACACACCCCACCCCCAACCCCACCCCACACCACACAAAAACCCCCACCCACACGCAAAACCCCCCACACACACACACACCACACACCCCCCCACACAACACATACACCCCAACACACACAACACAAACAATTACACACACACAAAACCACACACAAACACACAAACCACCACACCCCACACACCCAACACAAACACACACACAACAAAGCACTCACCACACCCAAACCACACCACACACACAAAACAACACACACCCCCACCCCACACACACACACACAAAACACACAAAAACCCCAAACGCAGCCCCAGCACCTTTACCAAACCAAAAAAACGCAAAACCTCACACACACACCCCCACCAACCACACACACACACACACAACACAAACACCCCCACACACCCCCACACACACACACAAACCACACACACACACACAAAAAACGCCCACACCCCAAAAACCCAACACAACACCAAAACACCACACACCCCACACTACACACACACACAACCCCAAAACACACACAACACACACACACACCCGGACACACACCCCACACAACACACACCCAAACAAAAAACAACACACACACACCCCCCACATTTCCCCCCAAAACACCTCCAAACACGCCCCCACCAAACAAACCACACCCACCCCACACACACCACACACAAAACACACCCCACCCACCCCCCACACAACACCAAAAACAAACCCCAAACACAACACACACTTCACACACACAACAACACAACACACAAACACACAACACTCACCCCAACCCCCCCCCCCCCAAAACACACACAAAAAACCCCACACACAAACACACCCCCACACCCCACACCCCCACACCCCCCAAAACCCCCCCACACACACACAACACCCCACAACAAAAAACGCAGGTACCCACACAAACACAAAACACACCAACCCCCCAAAACACCACCCCACACACAAAACACACAAAAAACACACCACACACACACTCACACAACAAAAAATAACAAACACCACACAACACGTCCCAAAACACACACACCACACCAAAACATCACACACACACACCAAAACAAAAACACCCACACAACAAACACACACACACCCCACAAAACACAAAAACACACAAAACAACACACAAAACCACCCACACACACACACACAACACCACACACAAATTACACACACACCACACCCCCACACAACCACCACACACACCCCCACACCCCAAAAACCCCCACACACACACAAAAAACACAAAACACACGCAGGACACTACCACACCCACACAAAACACCAAACACACAAAACCCCACACACACCCACAACCCCACCCCCACACCACAGGGACCCCAACACACACACACACACACACACACACAAGCAAAACAACACCTCCCCCCAAACAAGCACACCCAAACAGACCCCACAAAACCACAGACTCCCCCACACACACACCCACACCCAAAAACACACACAACAAAACACACCACACACCCCTCAACACACAAAAAACAAAAAACACCCCAAACCCCCAACACAACCCACACAAAAACCAAAACACACAAACACACACAAAACATCCACACACACACACACCGCACACACACAAACACAACCCCCACAAAAACACCCCACAAAAAACAAAACACACAAAAACAAAAAACACACACCACACACACACACTACACACACACAAGCAACACTACACCCCCACAACACCCCACACACACACACACACACAAAACACAAAAACACCCCACAAAACACACACCAAAACACCACACAACACCCACCTAAACATAAACCCCAACACACACACACAACATTTAAAACCCCCCACACACCACACAAAACACCACACACACACCAAAACCACTAAAACACCCAAAACAAAAAACACACACAACACGAAACACCAAAACCACGCACCACACACCCACACACCAAAACAACACCCCACAACACACACACACCACACACAAAAACCCACACACACACACCCACACACAAAAACAAGCACCACCAAAAACCTCACCCACACAAAACCCCACGCACCCCACACAACACAACACACACAAACAAAAAAACAACCTCACACACACACCCCACACACACCACACACACACACACACAAACACACCACACACAAACAAAACCACCACCCCATCACAAGCCCCCACCACACACCACACCACACACAACCCCCAAACACACAAACCCCACACACACCCCCACACCCCACACAACCCCTCACACCCCACACACACACAACCACACAAAAAACACACACACAAAAACACCAACACACACACACAAACACACACCACACACACAAAACACACAACACCAACACACCAAAAAACACACACAACACACCACACAACACACACACACACCCAAACCAACCCCCACCAAAACAACCACACATACACACACACACACCCCACACCCCACACAACAAAACCAAAACCCCCAACACAACACACCACACACACACACACACACACCCCACCCCCACACACCACCTTAGCCACGGACACACAACACAAACATTTTACAAAAACAAAAACAAAAACACCCCCCCCCAAAACAACACACAACACAAAACACACACACACAAAACACACACAAACCCCCAAACACAACACACCAAACACCACGATGCCCCCACCACACACACCACACACCACACACACACACACCCCACAAAAACCACCCCCACACACCCCCAAAAACTAAAACACACACACACACAAAACACAAAACACACCCCAAACCCAACACCAAACCCAACACGCACTCACACACACACACACACCCCCCAAACAACCCCACACACACCCCACACACACAAAAACACACCACACATAAAAACACAAG
>JAFLJL010002795.1:17500-21716 GCA_018398815.1 Conus ventricosus
CCAAAGGGAAAGGGGTAAGGGTGTTGTAATTAAACAGTGTAATGGTTGCATTGAGTAGTTATATTGGATGATATGATTTTGGGCATGTAAGATCAAGGCAGGGTGTTTTGTGCATGTGTGAGTAACATTTATTTGTGTGATCTTTCAGTAATTTCAGCCACTGGAACGTGTCGGTGTCAGTATATCTGTTAGTCTTATTAGCAGGCCTTAAGCCAGGCCAGGAATTATATATGTATTTGTGTGGTTGCTAGTACTGTTGACACCTGTCCCGGAGTTCATCAGGGAGACAGCCCATTGTTTGAAATTGTTGGTTTAAGTAGTATATGATGATAGTTTGTCAACCTTATGATATGTTTGTCCCAAACCCATGATGATATTTTGTCAACCTTAAAGTGCATTGCCATCAGTTGGAGTAAGCCAGCTGGTATTTCAGCTAAAGATCAACTTTAACAAAGATTGACAGCCCGGAAGTGTTTTGGGGGAGTGATGTGGTGTGTGTGTGGTTGCCCCATGGTTTGGACATAGCTGTAAGTTCAAGTGATGTTTACAGCAGTGGCAGTGACCGGACCGACAGATTTATTTTGGGCAATAAGTATCTGCATATTTTATCTCTTGTTTTTTCCCAAAAACATGTTGGACCTGTTCATAACATTGGGAATTGTTTGGGGAAGCCCTGCATTTTTTTTAAGGTGTCTGGCTATCTAAGGAAAGTACTTAATAGTGGCCGGAGTGGGACCGGGGTAGGTGGTTAAGTTGGACTGAAGTTTGACCCTTTGATTGTGTACCACTGTGTGGCACTGATGTTTGTAAAGTAAGCTGTATAGAGAACAGAAAACCTCATTCTGGGCCACTTGCTTCACCACCGAGTTTTTGGGCGAAAGTGGCCTAAAAGCCGCCTTTTTCCCGTGGCGGAAAGAGAAGAGAGAAATCACCGACAAACCCGACAAAACCCGTTAAGGTCAAGTTGCCCTCAGAACAGACAGACAGACAGACAGAGAAGAGAGAGAGACAGACAGACAGAGAGGCGGGCAGACAGACACACACACACACACACACACGCAAGCGCATATTACTGTTCTCTGACAAGTAAGACGTCAATATCCAAAAATAACGATTATCTACAAACAAACTTACTGTGCAGGTTATCCGTTTTTAATACTAATTTACTAAACTTTTCAGATTTTAGTTTTGCTTAATCCGTGTTTTTTCCTGGTCATTTTCAATAACATCATTTTCGCGCAAACTTCTTCAAATGAGTCTCTGTCTTTCATGTGAAATAACACTACAGTCTTTAACTGTTCTCTAAAGTCTTTAAAACTGAGTTATATTTCTGGCATAAAATCCACACACTTATTCCAGCATGCTTCCACTGAAAGCTAGTTTTGATAAAGTGTTTCTTTTTTTAACTATGTCTCTTTCTGCTGAACAGTCATCTATAATAAATAGTGTCTGCGTTCCTTCAAACAGTCTATAAAACTGTTCTAAACACTCACTCAGTTTATTGCTAGGATCAACTAAATATATGTCATCATCTGTCCATATAAACCTTCTATTATGATATGCTTTGTCCATTTAAGTGTTGGACAGAAAACCACAATATGATTAAAATTATAGCGATAAACTGTTTGTAATAGGTCGAGGACAAATATTGTTTTTCCACAACCAGTCTGTCCACAAATCAATGAACAATGAGGGGTTTTTGTCATAAAGTTTTAACTGCTCCATAGTTTTATACTAGAATTTAATCTAATCCAGTTATTGTTTTTATCATGCTCTCTGTCAAAACTTGTTCAGTATAATAAAATCCTATAAGGTCTAAATGTGTAAGATTAATCCAATTTAGTGCTGTAAGATTGTTTCTATTTAGACTAATATTGATTTTTTTGTTTGTTGTTATGACCTTAATATCCTCACCATTGTGAAGAATGACGACAGTAACTTTAAGACTGTCAACGTCTAAGTTTTGCCAGCTAATTAGAATTCCTTTAAAAAGGACGTCACTAACGCCCACAACCCCATCCCTCTCCTTATCTTTTAAGACAGAAATTTCAAATATTATTGTGAACGTGTCCTCTAATTTCATTTGCGGAATGAACTGTAATTTTGTAGAAGCATCTTTTAAAACCGTTTCTCTTCTGTGGAGGATGTACTGTTTTTTCCCATACGGCGTTATTTCAATTTCTTCCGACTATGTCATCTGGCATAAGACTTACATGTAAAGGGCCAGAGTTGAATGCTTTTCTGAAACTTTTTTGACGGCTAAAATATGTAAATGGGCTTATGAATTCAAATTTTATTTCCCATTCTAAATATGGTTCTAAGTGCCATTTGAGGTCAGGTTTTCGAACTATTTTATATTCATACTGGCCAACATTATTTGCTTCTAGATTGCGCAGTTGTTCTAGTTTAGGAAACTTTTTGCTGTCGCCAACCTCTTTGCGTTTATAATCACCATCTTTAGTGTACTCAAAACCATACAAAGCGCCATCTCACCGTTCTGTTCAAAGTCCGCAACGTCTGCAAGGTCTTTTATTCTAAAGTTATACACCTCACAGGCGCTAATGTAACTCCTGATTCTTCTGGCCCACGCGACATGTTTTAGTACAACGTATTATTTTATTTCCAAAACAATGTGCAGGTTATCACATTTTACGACTTTCCCCATTTTGTCTTTGATTTTTATATTAAATGATCCGACCCTCCCACAAACTAATCTTATTAAACTGTAAATTAGGGAATTGTATAATTTCATAATCGCAATATGCAGCTTTCCCTGACGGCAGAGCTCTTAGAACAGTAGAGGGCCTTCCATCATATAAGTTTTCACAGTGCTTAGCTCATCCAAATGAACATAGAGTAATGAATGTAATGCAAGATCGAGCGGATTTTCTCCCTCATAAGTAGTTTTGTCTGGCGCAACTCTAAAACTATGAATGTCCCGATTGTCAGTTGCAAAGCCTAACATTTTAGCTAGCTCTCCATCAAAATAGTAACCTACTTCTTCTTTTTCAGGTTTGAATGTCAACATTGTTGTCAAATTTGCATTGTTAAGTTTGAGAGCAATGTCGAAGTTACTCATTGCTTCTTTTAGCGAGCAAAACCCGTAATAACCATCAGGTATGGTTAACTGGCTAACTAATTGGCCACTATTATTAATTTTTTAATCTTATTATTCTCCTTGGCTTTGCTTATATTAAACCATACGACTTTGTAGAATATTTCATGGAGCGCGACCGTTCTGGTTCCGCATTCGTTATTAATAGCATGTTCTAAAAACGAAGGACGGTCTTGAGTTGTTATTGTTACAAACATTTTTTAAAAACAAATTAAAAATGAGTGCATTCAAATATACTGATGCAAAATATTCTGTTGGCCGCACTACAATCTTAAAAATATAACAACTGACACCCTTGACATTTCTGTGACCCAGACTGACACCTTTCATAAAAAGGTAAGTACTCCATTAAGCAGATATCTTAACCCTCCTGTTAAAAAGACTACATCCCAAAAGTGTGGTTCAGTCATCCGATGCAGTTTTATCAGAACCAGTTAAACTTTGCTGTGTTTTGTGCATCAACTGGATGTGGAGTGTCGTATGCTGATCACTTAAATCATCCTGATCCTTTGGTGAGGTCAGTGTACAGATTTCATTTCTATTACACCTTCAGACGTATTTGACTGAACTGCAAGCACCATTACCAAATGACAAACCGTTTAATCCATTAGCAACAGAATAGACATGAAGGCTTTTGAAAGAATCTGTAACGAATTCAATATTAACATCAAGACAGACTTTAGACAAAAGTTGGACCGCAATCATGGCTTAGGCCCCCTTATTATTGGGGCGTGCACAGAAAATATAACTATGACTGGAATCCTCCTTACACATCTTTCTCTTCAGGCACAGCTGTTCACCTCGGGTCCATAGAGCAAGAGCATAAAACAGCATGGACAACATTTATCTTAGACACTTCTAAGGGCCTAACTAAAGCAGGAATAGAACGAATAAACGACTCTGTTCGTACTTACGTTTGGTGTTTGCTAGGTTCGCAAGCACAAACGAGATCGAGCATAACAATCCTTCTACTGCTTTGATGCACAAAAACAATACTTAGCAAATTTAGAGGACGCCCTTAATTCTACAGTTGATTTACCTTTAAGCATTCAAAGTACCAAAATGTTTACAATACGCAAGATCAGAATTCTTTCATGTAAC